>JAHUTI010000803.1:0-24420 GCA_036250305.1 Ataeniobius toweri | reverse complement strand
ATGAATCTAAAATATATGAATGTTAAATTTTCATCATGACATTATGGAAAATAATGAACTTTATCACAATATGCTAATATTTTGAGAAGGACCTGTATATATATATATATATATATCATGCCAGCAGCTTTACCATATTACCATGAGTTGGAGTTCAGGTGTATGCGTGTGTTTGTGTTGGGCAGAGAGGATTCTGCTTCCATCTATATACAGACCATCGATTTGCCATGGTAACAGTGGCTAGTGACTGTTGTGTGAACAAAAACAATAAAGAAAGTCATTGAATTGGAAGAAGATGGATAAGAGAGAAGAAGGAGATTGGGAATGGAGGCAGGCCAGTCGTGGTATGAAGCTGGAGGAAGTGGACTCACCTGGGGATAAAACCTATCACATGCAATATGAGAACAGCTTTCATGTTTTAGCCTGTTGTCGGCTTACAAAAATGTAGCAACAAGATTTTTTTTGCTATGTGTCTGTGTTGCAGAAAGGTAAAGCGTGTGCACAATATTGTTATGGGAGTGTTTTTGATATAAAAGGGCTTACACAGACCTGACTAAGGCTTATATATAATGAATGAATCCCCTTTAGCTACTATTTTTCTCTCCTCTGCAGAATTAGTGGGGTTTTTTGTTACCTTCTTTTTTCCCTTAAACAATCCCTCCAAAACATCCTAAACCCCTTCTTTACTTTACAGAGTTCCTCCCAGAATCCTCTTCACATCTACACAAAATGCCCTCTGGATGCTTCTGGCATTGTACATTACCTTTCATTTCATAGTGCTTTGCAAACATAATGTATTACCTGTCAACAAATCAAGCAGGAATTTATAATATGGAACAGTTTTTTTCTAAAGTGGTCGGGCACTTTAAAACTTTTCACAATTTGTCATATTACAGTCACAAACTATGGAACCAACACAAAGCAAAGGTGCAGTGGAAGGAAAAGGATATATAGCCTTCACTCATAATGTTAGGCTTCTACTCTGATGTCACTAAATGAAATCCAATTCAGATGTTATCTAATTATTAAATGTTTGGAATTAAATTTCTGTATAAATCCAGCTTTTCTGTGAAGACCTCAGAGGTTAGTTAGAGAACATTAGAAAACAAACTGCCTCATGATCAAGGAATTTCAACCTACCAAGATTCAAGATTCTTTAATGTCATTGTGTCACCATAATCAAATTTAGCTGAGACCCAACTCAAAAGATACACATGTACGTTATAGACACTTAAAAACTTTAAAAACGCTTATAGAAAAATAGAACATATGTACAAGGAATGTGACATGTAGTACTTTGTATTTACATAACGTGCAGCTTGTGCTGAAACAGTCAGAGATGGGCGGGTGGTGTGTTTGATTGTCAGCAGGGATGTTTAGTGTCTGCCTGCAGGGGGACAATTGTCTTTACTACTTTGGGAAAGAAACTGCATCTGAGTCTATTTGTTTTTGATTTGATGTTCCTAAAAGACATTATGTCTTGGTAGACGAGGAGAGCACTCAGTAGAGAAGTAGTCAAGAGTCCCATGCAAACTCTGGAGGTGCTGTAGAGATCCACAGCTCAGGTGGAAAAATATTTTGATAGTTTGCATACCATAAATCGTTTCCCCCTTGAAGAGTGGAAGAAGAAGATTCATTCTTCAATGAAAGTTATATGATGTCTTATTTAAGGTTTGATACAAACCATGCAGGAGGCACAGCAATGGAAGGTGTTCTGGTCAGTTGAGACCAAAATTAAACATTTTGGCATACATGCAAAATGGTATGTGTGCAGAAAACTAACAATTCACACCACTCTTCATTCTGTGTGAATGCATTTTTTCTGCAGGGAAGCTGATCAGAGGTAATAGGAAGATGGATGAAATGAAATGCAGGGCAATACTGGAAAGAAACTTTTAGGTTTGACTTGTTAAAGGTGCTTCTACAAAGAGGTTTCAGTGGTTTTCTTGTAAAAAAAAAGTATTCATCTTCCATCTGGCTGAAATCCCAGTAAAATGCATACAGCTTGGTGGTTGTAATGGGGTAAAATATAAAAAGAGCTGCATAAGATGCGATTACTTTTGCACGACATGTTTTTTGAACAAAATAAGGTAAACCAGTGTTTTATCTTGGTCCAAACCAAAAAGAACCACAGTAGAAAGTATATCATTAATCTTCCAACTTAATGGTGTTTTTCCACCAGTGAGATCTGTTTCAAAGCAGTGACAGAAGCACAAGTGTCCCGACCCTAACCTCGGCAGACTGTCCTATTGTCAAATCATACCTGCGGCGCTTTGCCTGCTTTGCACAGCCCACCAACAGATGCTGAGGTAGCCTGCCGGGAGGTGCTGACTCACAGCTTTCTGCCATTTTTGCACCGGGCCTAAGGTTTCTGAAGTCCAACAGAGTCACCATCAGTGGGTTGAGAGAGAATATGAAAGAACGAGTGATTTTTCTTCTTTTTTTTTTCACCCAAAGGAACATTGGCTATAAATATCAAACTGACAATTCTTTGATTTGCTGATGAAGGCTGCCAGAGGAGGGAGGATGATGCAGGGTCTTGCTCAGTTCTGAATCTGTTTTAAATTCATTCACCGGCGGGGGATGGGAAAAACCGAGGGAGGTGTACGGCTGGCTTTGTCATTTATTTCCCATGTTGAAGGATGAAATAACATTAACATCTCTTTCTCTTTGAAGCTCCATAAGTCAAACAGTTATTAGTGCTCTAAAAGCCCTGGTAGCACACAAACACACACACCTTATTTTGGACGTGCAGCCCATTCTTCATCAGCTGTACACATCCCCGTGTGTATTTGGCTGTCACTGCCTGGACAGTCACTTCAGGTTTAATAACGCAAAGGCCTTTTAGTACTCTGGCGGATCCTGCTGTAATCTCTCCTAAACAGGTGTTGTGATTAGCCTCAGCAGTAAGCAGCATTCTGACACTTCGACAGGCTGGGCCAACCATACACAGACGCATTGGCTACAACTCAGGGGAAAGATTTAACGGACGGGGCTTGGCAGGCAAACTTCTGCCCTCCTCCACAATGTGCTTTGTCGAGGTTCTGCTGGAAACTGATTTTTCCTTTGTCTGCCAAATAATTATGTCATTTCTTTACGATATTCCATTTGACTCTTTGCACGCTGATGCAGCAACATACGTGGCATAGTCAGCACCGCCGTGTGCCACTTCATTTAGGGAGGACAGCTGATGGATCATTCCTGTTAACACGCAGAATATTTACAGGGTGACTGAAAACCAAAACCTCCTGTCTTAACATTATATATGAACAGACTTCAGGACCACCTTCCTATACTTTAGGGAATATTTTATTCAACCTGAGTAGTAGGTATGAGCCATTCTGAGAATTTCACAGTATATTAGACTTGTGTGTGTGAAAGCATCAATTATTTATTATATTGGCACAAAAAATGTAAATCTATTTGGGTTTAGTTAATACAGAAATGAAAACAAATCTTTGTGATACAAACATAATCCAACATGAAATAGTACACTTATCTATTGTTGTTTTTATTATATGCCTTGCAAAAATATTAATTCCCCTTAAGGGTTTTTGTATTCTGTGTTTTACATCAGCACAGATGTTACATGAATCATGCATCCCAAGATATGAACTGCAGCTTCACAGCTCAGGTGGGAGAATCTGTTGACAGGACAGTGATGACTTGGCAATTTGACAAATCTGGGCTTTTTTAAAAAGTGGTAAAAAGAATGCTATTGTTGAAGGAAAGCAATAAGAAGTTCTTAAGTTGGGGGACACTGCAGAAAGACCTCTCCTCTGATGACACCAAAATTGAAATTTTGGTCTATACAGATAATGCAACGCGTTAAGAAACTGTCAGAAGCTGCAAAACAGTTGAGACTTCCAGCCTGACCATGACCCTAAACATACCAGAATTACAATATTCATGTGTTGGAATGGCCCAGCCAAAGTCCAGACATATGAACCTGATAATTCGTCACCTTTAGACCCATATAACAAATGTTTTTCAATATGCCAGCATACATGGTAAGGTAGGAAACAGAGCAAGAGAGGTTAAAAAACTGGATAGTTTTTCTTGTACTTCAGTGATGTGCAACTTTTAGGTTGCTCTCTTACATAAAATCCCCATAAAACACTTTCTTTAGCTGTAATGTGAGGAAATCTGAAAGATTAAGCTGTCTCAATACTTTTGCAAGACACTGCTAGTCTTAAGCAAAAATATTAACTAAGCTTGAAGAATATTCAGCACTATGTTCAATGCTTTTCCTGCAATTTCCCTTGTTAAAGAGTAACACTGGGAGTATAACACTGATAAAGTAACAGGTAGCGATCCTTTAGTTTTCAAACAATAACTGTCCATGGTTTTTATGAAGTTTTCTTTCCTGTGAGCAAGGAAACTGGGTCATAGTCCAACCTTCAGGCAGCTGACTAGCAGTGCACAGCGAATATATGTTGGTGTGTGTCTCATTACAAACATAAACAGGCTCTCGTTTCATCATAAAGAGCTTTTCTTTTTTTGTTGCAGGTTTGATGTCAGTGCAAAACACTTAATATATGTACTATTTTAATGATTTAACCTTTTTTATGTATTTCTAAATCTCAGTCAATCATTTTCTACCGAGGAAGCTGGTGCCTATCTCCAGCAGTCTATGGGTGAGAGGCAGGGTACACCCTGGACAGGTCACCAGTCCATCACAGGGCAACACAAACAGACCTAAAGGCAATTTAGAGTGACCAATTAACCTAACAGGCATGTCTTTGGACTGTGGGAGGAAGCTGGAGTACCTGGTGAGAGCCCACACATCCATGGGGAGAACATGCAGAAAGAATCCTGGCTGGGAGTTGAACCCAGGACCTTCTTGCTGCAAGGCAACAGTGCTACACTGGGCAGCCCCTATTTCTAAGTGTATGATGAACATTTAAGGACCAGTCATATGCCCTGAAATTCTTGCATCCCAAACATAAGATTTGATACAGCCTCAGAAGGAAAGATTTTAGCTTTTATTTAGCTTTTATTTTTACCTCCAAGTAAATATTTACTGTCGTGGTAAAAAGTGCACTCTCTGTCATATTTTATGTAGCATAAAGAAAAAGGTAAATACAATCCCAGAGCAGTAACAAAACATGACATAATTACATTGATCAATTTTTTATTTAACAAAAACTGAACCAAAATATGAAAGCACATAAATGCACTCAGTGACTCATTTGTTTACAGAACCTTCTCAAACAGAGCCTCAAGCAGTGATCTTCTGTGTGATTGTATACACAGAATATAGTTGTAATTTCGTGTGCTCATTTGTGTATGAATAGCTTCTTTAAAGTCCCACCAAAGTGTTTTTATTGCACTGTGGTTGGGATTTTAACAGGGCAATTACAATACCGTGATTTGTTTCCACTCATTCTGTCGCTGGAGTGTTTTGGACCTGTGTGCTGCTGATGACCCAGATTTGGCCAGTTTCCACAGCAGACTCTCATCCTTGACTATTCTGAGTGCTTTTTAAAGGCAATTGGACTTCCTTACCAAGAAAGGACATAATTGGGCCAAATGTCAGCTGCCGGACAGATTGCTTCACATACGACTCTCTTATGGGGATCTTTGGGTAGATAAGTGGTCTTCCAATCATAAGATCATGGGTTTGTTGGTCGAAACTGCACCGTGCCACAGTTCCTTCGAGCAAAACATAGTGAATATCATAGTTGCCTGAACAATGGAGCAAGTGCATTAGCTGCTCCACCATTTTTAAAAGTTTGCGCGCTAACCTGTCTGATCCCCCTTTTTTGGGGCCCAAAAGTCTGATCCCTGCAGTCCGAAAAATATACAGTCTGTTAATTCTCGATATGCCATTTCTAATCAAGCAAGAGAAAAATGGATATTAGAAATGGCTACTGAACTTCAGACCCACTCTCCTTCACCTCAGAGTTGGTTTGATCCAACTAGCTGCTTTAAAAAATGCTTAGCCTCATAGTGACCTCTTCAGTCGAACAGTTTTAGGCCATGGAGAGGAATGGTAAAATTAACAAAATCTCAATCCCCCTTTTCAAGTAACAGTGCTGGATCTCTCACTTACCACTGATCTGATAAAATACACTGTAAAACTTTTGATAGCATTGCAACTGCCATTGTGTTGGTGGTTGGCCAGGAGAAGTTGTTGTCTGATTACAACTTAATCAGGCACCCATGGCGAAAATGACTTCTGATCAGAGTTTCCAGTGTTTTTTAGAAATTCATTTGTAACCCTTTCCAGATTGATGGGCAGCAACTACCGTTTTAAAGATGTTATTCCTTATTGGTACTGTGATCCACAAACTAGGTAAGTCCTGATCAAGATTTTTCTGTTACCGATACCTATCTGAGGGATTTTAGCATAGGCGTCACCTGATATCAGTTCAGTTTGATACTGCATTAAATATAAAAAATGTAACGTATATGCTTGATAACACGTTATCTTTAAGATTGATTAAATGAACAGTGTGCAATTAATCAGTATTACGCCTTACTCTCTCAACATTGACTAGACGTTGCCTTACTCGTCCTCCTATCTTTTCTTTTCTTGACAGCCAGAAATATTTTGTCCTAACCAGATTTTCTGCGGGTCAGGTTTAATATGTTGGCCCAACACGGGTTAGATCTGTTGTTAAAGCTACTGTAATTTTCCAAAAGTCTGTTCTAGTTAATCTGTTGCAAACAAAGCTTCCAAAGAACTTATTCTCCTGGTTCAAAAAGTGATTTATTGCCCTGAAAGCCCAAAGACCTTCCTGATGTGAGGCAAATGCCCTAACCAAAATTAACCCAATACAATAAATCCTTATTCCCCCAAATGAAAAGTTACTGAAATAGTTCCAAAATTGTTCAGAACTAATTCTGCTTTAGTTTTTGTCAAACATATGTTGATACAGTTTAATATGTTATATGGTACTGCTCATGTAGGGTTGTCCTTACCCAGTATTAAGACTTGGTAAGAATAAGAACTGACATTGGAACTGACATTCCCATCACTACACTTAATATTCTGCTTAAATATTTCCTATAATAAAAATCATTGTAAATATTTACACAATTTATACTGTAAATATTAACGTAAACAGTTTACTTACGTCTGAAGTTTGGGTGTCATTAGCAAAATCTTGACAGTGTTAACAGATAACATGTTGGTAAGGGATTGCTGTACAGTTAAGAGGATGTGTCTTTTTGTTGTGAGGTTTTTCTCTAACACATAACAGTTGCAGCGGATTAGTAAATCACTAATCTGCTAATCTTATCATGCAGTAGGCATGTAAGCGAGACTATTTATGCAGAATCTGAAAAAAACTATAAAAAAAATCAAATTCCTCACTGACTTGCAGTCAGGAAAGAAATATGTTACATGAGTGTGATGGATTTTTTTAAGGTGGCAATTTGTTTGCAAGGTGTTTTTAATGGATTTTTGAAAACAAAGGGAGTTTATGACTTCTCTGTGCAGCCTGCAGTGCAGCAGATTGTTTATTAGAGAGCGCACCAAATGTGTTGGTGGCCAATAATGATAAATTATATTGAGAGCAAAGAGAAGTTAACACAATATTTCCAAAATGTGGTAGCATCACAATATGAAAGAGCACCAGGTTATTATCACAAAGAAGTGGTTGGATTTCAATAAATGGTCGGCTATTATAGTCCCAATTGCTAAGCACCTGCAAAGCTATAATATATTATGTTGGTCTTATCAATTGGCACTGGTCAAGATGCCCAGAGAGGATATAAGATAATAGCTTAGAAAATAAGACGCATAAATTGTGCTGTGATGGCAGTAGAAAGGAAAGACGAGAGCCAGGAAATTGTGGTATTTGTTTGCTTATCCCAGTCATGTACTTGTGACAATATTCAGCAATGATCTTGCATTTAACTTCTTTTAAGCTGTGCTGTTCTGACCATAATCCCTTAATAGATCCTCAGGGCTTAACATCTCTTCCACAAATTATAGTAGAGGTCAAATATTTACATACACTAAATATGGGTGTGAATATCATTTACACTTAGGGCTTTAAAAATGTTTAAACCTTTTTTCAGTTTGAAATGATTGTTTAAGAAGCAACTTCAGTTAAAACAACAATTGAGGGAACATTTGAATTTATTATGGAGGTTATTTAATCTACACAGGGTTAGAATTAAACACACAATCTCAAATGTATGCATACACCCATACTAATAACTAATAGACTTAGCAAGTTGCAGAAAGAACCACACACTTTGTTGGCCATTAACAAGACCCTGGTTAACTTGAGATAGCTAATGTAAATTGGTTGACTTCTTGGACTAATATTTTTAAAAGGATAGAGTATAGGCAATTTTAGAAGCTAAAGTTAGCTCCCTTAGTCCATTCCTAACCAGTAAAAATGGTGTTACAGATAAGTATCCTGTTGAAACAGATTTGGACCATCTGGCTGTTTGGAGGTTGTCCTACTTCTTCATTATTACCTTTGCATTGTGCATTGCACCAGTACCACTGGAGGCAAAATGGAGTCTGAGCATAGTTCTTCTGTTCTGCGTGACACATTTTAGAAGGCTATAAGGTTTGAAACCATCTCCTTTACTCCTCCAAACTCCATCATTTTCTTATCCAACCCTAAAGCGTTTCTCCAGAGGCCTTTGGCTTGTCCGTGGGTGTAGAGATTTTTTCTTGGTCTTCAGCTTCTAAGTGTATGTTGAACCACTTCAACTAACATTACTCGGGTTGGCGGTGTTGCTGTTTCAGCTTCTTCCAGTTTGTGATCTGTTTTTATCCTATTGGTTCTTTTATTGTTTCTGGTCATTCTAATAAGTTATCTTTCCTTTTAAGGTAGCAGATAGGTTAGATGGTTGAACCTTAGATTCAGTTTGGTGTTTTAACACAACGATAATCCCAAACACATCAAAACTGAGATTGGAATTTCCAGATGTCTGAAGGTGCCATGGTTATCTGTTCAAACATTTATACACAGACAGAAACACCATGAGATTGTCGAGCCATCACAAACGGGTTCTGTGTCCCAGTGATTAATGTATTTTGTGGCAAAGGACAAAACCTTGTGAAGCTGCTGACTGAAGCTGATTAGAAAGAATCACTACCCCCATTGAAATCAGTCCTGTACTGACATAAGCAGAGAGGCCACTCAGAGAGGAAGAAGCCATCAATCCAGAAGCAACAGCCAGATTTGCACATAAAGACAAGGACCTTAATTTTTGGAGACATGTCCTGTGGTCTGATGAAACTAAAATTAAAGTTTTTGGCTATTTTGAGGAAAAAGGGGCAAGTGCACAAACCTGAGAACACCACCTCTACTGAAGACTGGGGTCGGCAGCAGTGTGTTGTGGGGTGTTTTGCTGCAGGAGCAACTGAAGCACTTCACAAAATAGATGGCATCGTGAGGAAAGAACTTTATGTGAAAATATTGAAGCAACATCTCAAGACATCCACCAGTTCAGGCACAAATAGGACCCTAACCAAACCACCATGTTTGTGGAATAAGGAACAAAAACTAACGTTTTGGAGTGGCCATCCCAAAACCCTGATCTCAGACACAATTTGTCAGTGGAGCTGAGATGTGTGTGGGTAGATTGGCCTACAATTTGGACTCAATTATACAAGTTTTGTTTTGAGGGACCAAAACATAATTTAAAGTTGTTCCATTTCAGAAACCTTAAACAAGACTAAAAAGGTTAATCTGAAAGGTATAATGTAATAAGATTTGATTCAATTCTCTACTTTAAATGAGGACCATTTAGAACTGTAAGTTCTGCAGTAACATAATATAAAAAAATTTAAACTTTTCTTTTAAAAAGTACATGTTCAATCAGAGGCGCTACATGTGCTTCAAGTGTCGGGGGACATGCTGCATTCAAACCGTATTTTACATACTGATGGTTTTGCTGTAATGCTGTGTGTTTTGTAAGTCAGAGGCTGCTCCGCTGTCCGTTACATGCTTGTCTGAGTTGGTGGTGAGCCCTAATGTTTCGCTGATTTGAGCCCAGCTGTGTTAGTTTTGAGGTGTTAAATGATGTTCCGTGTTTGCCTGGGGAGTCTGAGACTGTTAAATACTACAGGAGGCCTAAGCACTGGGACTTTACCCCATGTTGAATGCTAAAGTAGTCTTTGTTAGAACTGGGAGTTAATGTCTGCAAGCGCCGTGCACACTTTTCTGCCAATCCTGGGAATGTAAAAACCTTTTGTTGAGTTAGTGAACGTGCTTTGGGACGTGTCTGTGTGTTCTAAAACTGAAAAGCTTTCAGTGCTTAAGGGACCGCCACTCCTTGGCTATTGAGGGAGCCGCCAATACATCCAGTAAGTGTTCGGAAAATGTTTTATGTTACATCTCCACCATAGGTCTTCAAACTCCACTGTCTGCATTCATTGCTTTTATAATGTTCAAAGAACGTTAGATGTTAACATGTGCTCTTAAAACTGTTATTTACCATAATTTTAAATTCGTATTGCGATTCAAACATCATTAAATAAAAGTGTGAGGTTAAAACAGTGCATGGTGTTTTACTTTTTATGCCTCATTATCTTATGCAACAAATAAAACTCTCTTTGAGTGGAACCGTCATAGGTCAAGTGGCAACATTCTCCAACCTTCCCTAGGTGTTTGCTTACTAGAGGATTTAATTAGCTAATTCTTTGCTAGCTGAGAGATTATGAGCTGTGTTTGTTAGTGCTTGGCTTTGCACAATAGCTGCTGAGCGTTCACAGAAAATTTGGTGGCTGTACAAAAGGTGCTGTGTTTATCAGTGTTTGTGTTAGAGTGCAGTTTGGATGTTTCACAGGGTCTTGTTTTGTCTGCCCCCATTTCATGCCTGTAAAACACTAACCTACAGTGTTTAATTAGACCTAATTACACTGATAAGATCCAACATTAGAAAAGCTGAACACTTGACATTTCATCTTTGCACGTAAAGTACCCTTTTTGCACCCTGCAACATCTGCTATAACAGGAGCCATGTTGACATTTTAAGAATAAACATAATTTACCTAGGGCTACACTCCAATCAAGTTATTGCCTCCACTGATCCAGCCTGGACATTGCAACATCACTGCTTTTTTAAGGCTTACTGTAATGGAGGAACCATTAGTGAATAAGAACCCTAAAAGCTCTGCATAAGCATATTTTCCATTAGCCATTATGTGTTTTTAATATTTCAGGAGAGGCTCTGTATTATTATTTCTTAAATGTTCATGTTAAAAATGTCCAGTAGAAATATTCACCTTTCTTCCCCTCCATGGTTAATTGGACAGCTACAACCCAGAGTTCAAGATGGATTTTATTATTTTATGTTCACATTTCTGGCATTTTACAGTGGTTTCGTCTTGAATGAGACATGACAAAGTAAAGTACAGTGTTGCTTTCTCAAATGTTCTTAAAGATTTCATATTATCCAGCAGAAAAACTAAGTGATGTCATGACGAATCTTAGCTGTGCAAACTTTTCTGTGAAAAGTTTCCGTGTTATCTCTGAACATGAGTACTCAGTTTTCCTCCCACAATCCAAAAAAATCATGTCAGGCTAATGGGGGATTCCTGATTTTAGGATTGAGTGTGTGTGTGCATGGTGTTTGACTCATGGGCTTTTGTGTTGCCCTGTGTCGGACAAACAATCTGACCAAGGTAGGCACAGCTGCTTTCAAGGTACACCACAGTTTTAAACTTTATTTCATCATGTAACTCCTTTGGCTTAGGCTCCTTTGAATAGGATGCCAGTGACCATGCAGAGTTTCTTTTTAGTGTATCCCCTACCTTCTGTTGCTGCAAGCTGTCAGTCAGCTGTGTATGATTGCTAAATCTGCTCTAACTTTGTTTCTACTACATGGGCAATTTGAATTTTGTTCTGATAGAGAAAAACACAGTCTATCATGCCTAAACTAAAATAAAAGAAACTACTACAACCACTTCAGTTTTATGATTCATCGTGTTCACAGTGTAATTTTTGTTACTTCCGATAGATCGGAATACGACAGCCGTATTCTGAAGTGGTAAAAATGAAGTAAACTGAAGTGGTAAAAATGGAGGCGTTAAAATCAAGGCAGTGAATGAAAACAGGCAACGTTAAATTTGATAATCTTAATATTTATAACATTAATATTTACCATGTTATCATTTTAATGACCTCCAAATTAACGGATTCTAATTTTCACAGAGGCGAAATTAATCACATTTTGGTTTTTATGGCACTCAATTTTACCATGTTCAGTATTTCACACCTTGAATTTATTTCAAGTTAATTTTTGTTACTTTGATCCCTCAAAAGAAACAGCCTTTCTTTTTAAGATGAGACTGACTGAACAACAAGCTATGAGAGTCAATATGGTGGACCAATCCTGCCATAAATTAGAAGAATAATTACATAAATAAATAAATGACTCAATAAAATAATTACTGGGCCAAAAAATAGGTAGAAATATAAAATAGTGTGCCATTAAATGCAACAAAATAAAAATAGTGGAGATTTATTTCATAATTGATCAATTTATCAGATATACTGTAAATATATATGTTTCTATTTTAATCTACTATTTTTATTTAAACCACGAATTTTCAAATCATTTTTTTTCTTAAACTCTATATTTTATAAATATACAACAGGGATATATTAAAGGGGAAAATATATCAGTGCTTAAGAAATAAAAGGACAGTAAAGGAATTTTAATAATAATATATTTTTGACAAAAAAACTGGTTCAAATATGTTTGAGTGGTACTAAATATGAAAGAAATAAAAGGGGTTGGAAAAATAAAACAGGAAGAAATTCACTTGTATTAAATAAACAAAGGCAAAATATAGATTTCAAGAAAAAAATACAGGGTTTGAAAATTTATGGTTTACATAAAAATAGTGGATTAAAATAGAAATATATATACTGTATATTTATATCTGATAAAAAATCTGATAAGGCAGGCAGGCAGGCAGGCAGGCAGATAGATAGATAGAACCCAAAGGTGTTCAAGAAGGTTGAGGTCAGGACTATGTGCAGGCCAGTCAAGTTCCTCTACAGGAAACTTTAAACACCTGCAGCCATGGAAGTGATTAGAACACCAGAATTCATTGAATTGGTGTGACCCAATTCTTTTGGCAATATAGTGTATGTGTTTTTATAAATCTCTTTTTTTATATTGTTTTTATATCGTTAAGAGACATCTGTCTCATTTCCTGCCACAATCAACCTTCTTGGTTGAGTTAAAGTAATTTTACATATAAATCTGCCAGTCACGGATTCCCTCAGAACCACATCATTGGCAAAAAGCAAAGATGGGAACCTGAGGTTCCCAGACCAGACACCCTCCTCTCCACAGCTACCCCTTTAGATCCTGTCCATACCATTGACAAACAGGATCGGAGACAATGGGCAGCCCTGACAGTGTCCCATCTGAACTTGACCTAGCTTAATTTTGTGCCAAGAACGTGGAGGCAGCTCATATCTTAGACATACAAGGGATTAGATAGCCCATAAGAGCATCCAAGTTACCCTAAACTCCTGGAACAACCCCCACAAAGTATGTTGAGGGAAACGGTTGTAATTCTTCTTTAGATTAAACAAACTTCTATGACCCCCAACCAGTGGAAATCCTGGAGTAGACCCAAAACCCACTGGAGGGACCATGCATCCCTTTGGCCTGGGAACACATTAGGATCCCACAAACTGAGCTAGAGGGTTTTGCTTTGGAGAAATATGTTTCTCTTCTAGATCTGCTACCTCCGCAATGCGCTCTTGGATGAACAGGGGCAATGGATGACTGGACCCCTGTACACTGTTATAAATGATGGCTCTCTACTGTTTAGCTTATGTTGACAGGACATTTCATCGTGATAACAGATTCAACTCATGGTATGGCATAAAAAGACTGAAGAAGGAAATAATGCCTTAAATCATTGTGTTTTATTGTGAAATATATTGAAAGTTCTGTATATAAAGATGCCCAAACTGCAGAACTGCTAAACCTAGTCTCTCTTATTGCCTTTAATTTTTAATTAAAGGCAATAGGTGAAATGTATCCTTAAAATTACATTTTAAGGATACATTTAAATATTTTATACTTCAGACAGCCTGAAACACTGAACCCTCCCTTAGTGATGCTAACGTGGCTTCTCTGATCTGCACGTGACCCTGGAATCTGCTGCAAGCATCAGTTTGTTGACCCAAAATTTGCCACGCTAGTTTGTTTTTACTTTTGTGCAGTCCTAAGTGGGATGGTACTTAGCAGCATCTGGGGGCCATACAGTGTCAGGCCCACTTAATGTAGCAACTCCATCCTATCTGACCGACTGCATTAAATATGAATATAGCACATTGCTGGCCTCATCACTATCATCATCCTCCATATCCCATGCAGTTCTAATCATTTTGCATGCAAGCCTCTCTTTGTCACTCTTCAGTAAGTCATTTAATGCTCATGTACTCCATAAGTTATTGCGCCTTATCAGCTGTTTGCTCAAATCTTGCTTAGTCTACCATCCCCACCCGATGACCTAATTTCTTCTTGTCTAGACCACACTGCTCTTTGTTTTACTGACTTTCAGAAATGTGTCATTCATCTCTGATTAGGCTGAATCTGCTCAACTTCCACCATATTTTTGTAATCTGTTTTCTGTAAACAAAAATTAAATTTTGACATGAAATACCTTGTGTATGAGAGGGAGACAGAGAGAGAATAATTGATACTGTCATTGTTTAGATGATGAATTTTTTAGTGGTTTGCTGGCCCATGAGTGAAGCTATATTTTAGGGGTCTTTATGCTTGTGTAAATGTGCATGGGCTGTGTTCATGCTCTTGAAGGGATGCAAAAATGTACATGAAGTTCACTGTATTTGTATAATTAATGCCCAGACTCATCACTAAATCTCTAGGTATGTAGCTGATGAGGTGGAAATACACTTATTGTGTGTGTGTGTGTGTGTGTGTGTGTGTGTGTGTGTGTGTGTGTGTGTGTGTGTGTGTGTGTGTGTGTGCGTGCGTTTGTGTTATATTTCTGAAATATTAATAAATGTGAACTTCTTAGTACACATGTGTGATTTGAATTGAAGATGCTGGTCTGTCTCAACGTTTCTTTCTTGTTCTTTATAATTTAGCATCTTCACCAGCAGCCATCATCTTTTTTTTACTTGTAAGTCAATGAAAGACTTTTACCTTCTTCATTATAAATTCTTCATCTACACTCCAGCCTTAGCACACAGATCCTACAGCTGCAGTCATAATTTTATAGTCATCAGTCAGTAATCATGGAAATGAATGTCATATTATTTTAAGGCTTTTGATTTAGCTTTATACCAGGACTGAGTTATTACACAACATACCACTTCAATTATTAACCACCACTAATATTTTATTAAATTTCTTTAAACCACATGCTTATTGTAGCCATCAACAAGCTTCTGGGATAATTCTGGCTAGATGTTTAACCACTCTGCTTGGAAGAATTAGTGGAGTTCATTTAAACTGGCAGATTTTGACTTACTTTTTCAATCAGGTTCATTGAAAAGACTGTACATTTCTGTGACTGATTGTCCTGTTTCAACACCCAACTATTTCAAAGTTTCAACAACTTGAACCAAACGATTACCTAAGATAAAATGGGGATTGGTTAGGATGTTCAGAAAGAACCCAGTACTAACCAAGGCTTTGAAGGTTTTTTTTAAAAAACAGATTAATCTGGATCACCAGGGACAATGCCCGCAGTGAAACTGTTATATCAACATGGACTGAGAAGGTGGTATCCAAAAAAAAGCAGTCGTTTCTGAGTTATTTTTTACCATTTGGTTGGTGTCTTAATTATTTTTTTATTTTCCGTTTTTTCTGTGGTAGTTTCCCTAGATACCTGTGTATTTATTCCGTTTATTATTCCATTTTCCCCAGCCTCTCATAGTCCAGCAGTCATGCATTTAGGTAATTAACACACCAGTGTAGCCTTCCAGTAACCACTTCTTTTCAGTATTTCAGCATTTTTGCTTCTGTCATTCTTTGCTGGATTCTTCTGCTGTACATGACGGTTCCTCCTTGTTTCTCAGGATTTTTCTCTGTGCTTTAGTTTTTAGTAAGTTCTCCTCGTCAATATGATTCTACTACTCTCTTGCCTCCATATGGGTCCTTCCAAACAATAATCAATGACTTTCAAACCTCCAAACACTGTGAAGCATGATGGTGGCAGCATCATACTGAGCGTTTGTTTAAATGCCATTTATATTGACGCATTGCATAAAGTGGATAAAGTAATCAATCAGGAGGACTTTTTCCTTAACTTCACTAAAATAACCAGCAGCAGGATGGTTGAAGCGTAAGCACAACTGGGCGTAAAGGTAGTTAAACTGATCCCAAAGACAGTCATACCTAAAGCCGCAGCATCAACATAATTAGAGACACTGTCTCTTTTTAGGGGATCTCTGGGTCCAATTCTTGTACTGCAGAAGGCCTGAAAGATTGTTTAAGATGACCAGTCGTAACTTAGGCAGTTTTTTTACGGTTGTCAGATGCACAAACAATAGACGGCACTTAGCTTTTTGGGATCCAAGGTTCTCCGAAGAAGTAGTTTAACTCAGCAGTCAGATATTCACACACATTTTCACAACCTTTTGCTGCTCTAGTGAGGTGTCACTGGGATTCCAGATCTGACTCCTTCTTCCTTGGAATTATCCTGAAAATAGCATAATGCTGTGTGCTTTGTCGTCAGAGTTTTTACCTGTGTCTTTTGTTTGTGTAGTTCTGTGGTTGTTCTCCATCCATGGCTGGGCCCAACAGTGCGGTGAAACCAACCGATTTAAATGAACTCTAGTAATTCTGATTAATAGAGAGAGTCAAATGTGCTGCCAGAATTAGGATAGAAGCTGGCTACAAAAAACATGTTGTCAAATTTATTATTGCTAAGGGTAATTTTTCCAAATATTAGTAGGGGTTGTTTATATGTTGACATCACACTCAAACTTGTTTACCCAAGTCTTGATTTTCTCATCACAAGTCTAAAATTAATATGGTATTACTTCCAATTATGACTAAATGTAAATGTCTGATCAGACCTGTTTTTTGTAAATGCAAAATGTGTAATGTCTGCCTTTTTAATTGCTTTCCAGACTAATTTGAACTAAATAAAGAAGTTGAATGAATTAATTAACTCATCATTATTAATAAATGACTTAAAACAGTTTATAGTTTACAGACTGGGTTAGATTTGTCCTAATATACCTTCCAATGTTTTTTGGACTTAATCCTACAGGAAAGTGACGACTAAGCATTGTTCATAAAAATTGGTGTACAATATGGATTTCCTTAGTAAGCTTTTTTTATTGCCATCGAAATCATTAAAATGAGCTGAGTCTGATTCTCAGATCCTTTCATTTTGCTGCAGATGGATGCTAACTAAGTGCTTCTTGACAATTATTTCATGGTCATATTTTGCACCTCTGTAGCTCTACAATGTTATGAGAAAATGAACCTTTGTTTTTGCTGGTCCTCAGTGTTTGTCTTTGTTGGTGTAATTTGTATTGCACTTCACCTAGTGAGAATGAGGTTAATTAAATATGCAAACAAAAGCTGGTCTCTCATGACTACAAGTCGGTGGCACTAAACCCTGTGCAGAGTTTTCTTTTTGTAGTCCAATCATGTTCTGGGTTCTACGTGGGGGCTGACAGGTCTGCAGTCCATCTCAGGGCCAACACAGCCAATCAGAATTAACAACCATTCCTGCACACACTCATTAGTAAATTTTCTCAGAACCAAGCAGGCAGTTGGTTCAGCCACAGCTAATGTTCCCCCTATCTCTCTGATGGATTTGTTTTGCTGTTTTTTAGCTCTGAATGAGAAGTTTCATTTTCTTTGAGAGCTCCTTTGGCTGCATGTTGTGGCTTCACAGAAACAGCTTCCAAATTGCAAATGCCACACTTTGTAAATAGATTGCAGCCCTTTTACTTGTTTAACTGATGGACAAATTACAAGAGAAGCCCAATCACGTCAATAAAAAAAGCTTTTAAGGTAAGTATCTTATTACATTTTAGGTTCTGAACAGAAAGTATATGACTTAAAGAAGGAGCTCTTCATTTACTGCGTAAGCATAGTTTTTTCTTTAAGCTAAACATGTTTTATTAATCAGTTCATTTATTTAAATAAATAAACAATAATCCACAGACTTTTACCGTTTCTTTACTGAATTGTTATTTCTGAACCTGTTTACTGTCTGGTAACTAGTGTGTTACCATCTCTGCATTTCATGAACAAAACTATAACTAAGCTTTTGTGTTGTGGTTGTCTGAACCCAGAGCCATTTTTCCTCGCCGCTCCAAGGAACATTTTTCTCCTTTTCAAAATCCACAAAAGGGATAAAGTCACACAAACACCCCCAGCCACATACACATTGATGGAACAGTAAGATAGATGTTATTGAAGTATAATTTCATCCTTACCACTTCCCACCTTTCTTCTCCTTTTTTCACGAGGTGCGGCAGTAAGGTTTAATCTTTGAATGGTCAAATTTATTTTTTGTGTTAACTGGATTTGAGTCATTTTTTGTTCTACAAAGGGACCAAACTTCATATAAGGCACACATAGACTGTTTAATTCAGTAGCAGACAGTGGATTCTCCAAGTGTACCTATAAGTGAAGTTAAGGTGTCAAATCCGTGCTTTAAATCATTTTAATTTATTTGTTCTTTGTTTATAAGAAATCAGACTCATTGCAATCAAGTAGTCTTGATCTTTAGTTCTCCAAGCTTTCAGGCAGTCTGTCCAAGGTTTTTCTTTAGAGTTTGGTTGTTGACTCAATTTTTATTCATTTAAGTTGTGGCGCAAATTATAAAAAACAACTTCAAGCTTCCATGTGGTCAGCTCACTTAATAAACAGACAGATTTTGTATTTTGTCATGAGTTTAAATCTTGGACCTTCTTGCTACAAGAAAAAAGAAAATGTTTTCTGCATGGCGTTTGCATATTTCCCCTGTGCGTGGATTCTCTTGCTTCCTTCCACAATCTGGAAAAATGCATGACAGGTGAATCTGTCTCCTTAAATTGTGAGGTGTCCATGCAGGGTTGGTTGTCTTGTGTGTCTCCATGTTGCCTTGTGATGGACTGGCAACCTGTCCAGCGTGTACCCCACCTGTCATCCATTAACTGCTGGAGATAGGTACAAAACTCCGCCAGTGACTTGGGTATAGTGGATGTCTTGACTCCACTTGCCAAGACCTGAGTTCTGCATGCTGAGTATAATTACAAATTTGCACAAATTTTCACTCTCGCATCTGCCCCAAATCTAGACAGAAAACATCCTTACTTGCATTCATCCTCTCATGCTGCTGATAAGGTCATAGCAATATTTTTAGTGTTTACTCCTCCACAGCATGGCTGAAACTGATGGTGTAGGTGCAGATACCTCTTATGTTTATGTTGAAGTTTTGCTGACTGATTTGAAATGTCCTTCTGCAGATGTGATACTCGATCCAGTAGTATTTTGAAAGGACCATGAAAGCAGCACAGATATGCAGACTACTAAAAGTGCAATAGGGACGTGCTTGCTGTCACCCAGTAATGAAGTTTTCCAAATTTGCAATGATCCACTTAGTTTTAAGACAGTATTAGAAATCCTAGAAACCATAGGGCTGTATTGATCCATTGATCTAAATTAGTGTATCAAAAATTTGTGTTATTTGGATGTAAATAACACAAATGTACATTACATTTACATGTAATAGTAGTAAAAAGCAAAAATAAAAGAAATCTGTAAATCACACTCCAGCTAGGAGATCCATTTTGGGTTTATGTTTTAATTTTACTTCAAAGAGACTTTTCTTTCTGCAGCAGGATCCCTAACATCAGTCTGTAAGATGGAAAGTTTTATTTTCTTTTTCTACCCCTCAGCTCTCTCTTCTTCTCCCTCTCTCCTTCAACTCCATCTCTTCTCACTTCTCTAGACAAACTCTGTTGCTTTCGTTGTGTCTCAAGTGGAGGGAGGGCGGCTCAGATGACACTTAATACAAACACACATCCTGCAATCATTAGCAACTTATTTCACACTCACTTTGGGTCTCAGTCATTTTAATAACTGCTTTGGTTTTGGTAGCCCTCACTGCTGCCTCTTTCTTTCACACTAGTCTTCACTTTTCTCCCATTGCTGAGACTAAATGATTTAACTAAGGGAGGCATTGTGAATTAATGTTGCAAAATTGTTAACAGTTGCCACAGTAATTATATTTTTAGCGTTTTTTTTCTTAGTCAAGCTAGCAGTATAGCCCCATATATCGTATCAGCTGGCATGACATTAGTATTGGGATCAATTGCTTTTCAAGGTAATCCATGGCTGTTTGTTATGTTGGCTGCTGAGTGCTGAAGTGAATTAAGCCTGTGAGTTATGAGGCCGTTATCACCGACCGTTAGGGTCTCCCTCTTGTTGCCAGCAGTCACTCTCTCGCAGCATGGTCTCACTTGTCGGCTGAATCTCTCGCTCTTTCTCTATCTTTTCCTCTCTTTCCCATTTCCCCCTCCTCTTGTCCAACACTTAGGCTGTTTGCTATCTCAGCTCTTCTCATGCTCTGCCTGATTGCAAAAGTTCTCCTGAAAGATCTGATTTTCGGCTCCTCCCCTGTGTGTATTTGCAGGACGAGAAGTCCACTTTCTTCCAGTTCGGCGCAGCTTTGCAGCAGGAGGCTCTGCTCATGCTTGCAATCATGGAGGAGTATGACTGGCATGTTTTTTCCATTGTAACTTCCAAGTTTCCCGGCTTTCAGGATTTCATCAGCACGCTGAGACTGTCTGTGGATCACAGGTACAAATACAGCCTAAAACATTCTCACACACTCTGAAAATCACATATTGTTTTCATGCTTATAAGTGTTGTTCCACATATTTGTTTTCATCACAAAAGAAATAAATTAGCTTTTCGATGAGGTCTTGGCCATGTTTTCCATCACATTGTTAGCTAGCTGTTAAAAATACTCATCCCTTCAATAGAGGTCTAACTCAATAAATTTGAATATCATCAAAGGGTTGATTTATTTCAGTAGGCCAATTCAAAAAGCAAACCTCATGTTATACAGATTCATCACACACAAAGTGATATATATTACATTAGAAAAATATAAAATCTATTTTAATACAGAAATGTTATGTTAAGGTCCTGTTATGGCTTACACAGTTATAGGGAAGACTGCTGACTTGACAGTAGTAGTCATTGACTCCTGCCACATGGTAGGTAAGATCATGACTAAAGAAGTTGGCTGTTCACAGAGTGTTGTATCCAAGTATATTAATGGAAAGTTTAGAGGAAGGAAAAAGTGTGGTTCAAAAGGGTTCATAAGAAATAGGAATAACCACAGCCTTGAGAGAATTGTAAAGCAAAATCCATGCAAGAGTTTGGGGGACACATAATCCATGTTGGAAATATATTTCAGTATGTTGTATTTTCTGTATTAAAAATCCTTATTTTTATTTATTATTATGTAATATTTTAGTTTTCCTATTAGCTAAAAATCATAATCATCAAAATTAACTGAAATAAACTTAAAAAAATCATAACTCAGTGTTTAATTAATATCTATAATATATGAGCTTCACTTTTAATTGAAATAATGAAATAACTAAACGTCTTGATGATATTTAAATGTATTGAGGTGCACTTGTGTGCATACAGTGTCATCATTGGTGAAGCACATACTTTGCTAGCTGAGGTGTAGAGGGCTTCCCAATTTTTGTCTTCTTTAGTAAAATCACAGATAAGGGGCATGGCATGTGGTGTAGCGGTAGAGCATGCGACCCATATACAGAGAGGCTTCAGTCCTCGATGCAGCTGTCATGGGTTCAAGTCCCGACCCAGGAGACCTGTGCTGCATGTCTTTCCCTTCTCTCTTCATTCCATTTCCTGTCTGCCTACTTTTGGAAAATAACAAAAATAATGCCCACTAGTGTTGCCAAAACAAGTCTTTAAAAATAAAAAATCACATAGAACCAGTCACATTAATGTGAGAAAAGTAAAGGACATGTCTTTCAATGTCAGATACTAAGACTTAGGTTTATACCTGCATAACATATATATATATATATATATATTTTTTTTTTTTTAAGAAACCCAGAGCGTTAACTGTTCAATATGTGCCAGAATTACACTCTACAGGCAGAAATAGTCAACACATTTTTCAGGGTTGCATAGTGGGTTGTCTGGTCTTCTTTATGGTTGCTGACAAGATTAAGCATCTGTATTCTTTAATGATGTATTGTTACAGCTTTGTTCGCTGGGACCTGCAGAGTGTTGTGACACTTGATGCTATAGATGGTGACCCCAACTCAAAATCACACATTGCTCTCAAGAGGATACAGAGCCCTGTTATACTGCTGTACTGTTCCAAGGATGAGGCAGTGTGAGTGTTGGTGTCGTTCATTTTCTGCCGTGCTGTTTGTATTTCTTTGTCACATGCTGCCAGATTTCAGCTGTAAATCTGTCTCCTCTCCCTGACAGATATATCCTGGAGGAAGCTCGGTCGTTGGGTCTAATAGGAGCCGGTTACATCTGGATTGTGTCAAGTCTCACCACTGGAAATCCAGACTTAACCCCTGAGGTAGCGAAACCCTCGATGTTGTAAACAGGTGGCCACTTTCAGGTGGTTTGACAGGACAAGAATTATTTTTGATACCAAGCTGTTCAGGCCATCCTCTATCTGCCCAGAATTTCTCCTCTTTTGTTTTCCCTGCCCAACACTGATAAGTGAGAGAAGTGATACCTTAAATAAACACAAATGATTATTTTTTGTTTGCTGAAGTCAACAACGATTACTTTTCACATTCAGTGAGCACTTTCTCTGTGCGTACCATCATTTGCTTAACCCCAAAGCAGGATATTAAATTGAAATATGTGCAAATATTATCTAAATATAATCCATCTAAATAAACTCTTCTGTCTAAATAATATAGAAATACAAAAAAATAGATAAAGCTGAACAGAAAAGAGGACGATGTGCAATATCATTGAGAGATTATACGTAGCCCACCAAGCAATGAGATTTTTTTTATCTAAAGTCGAGTCATATCCCTCATTTAAATCTGAATATCCCAACGTAAATTCTTGTTCAGACATTTTAGTCCCTATGTGGCACACTTATTGGCTCCTCTGGTAAAGATGTGTAAAAGTCTTAAAACAAATTCAGAAGCAGAAGCGAAATCTCACACTGCAAAATGCTGAAAATCCAACCTTTAAAATGCATACATTTATTCGGTGAGGGGAAAAAGATCCTAAAAAACATTTTTGGCAAAACTGAATTGCCATATTTGTTGGCACTCCTGTAGGCAATACATTTTACAATCCTCTTTTGCCAGTAAGAAAGCATTCAGTCTTCCATAGCATTTTAAAAAGCGGCAGCACGCTTCGAGGGGGATTTTTGACCATTCCTCTTTGTAGATTCTTTTTAGATCATCCAGTGTCCTGGGTGATCTCTTCTCTTCAACTCGCCCCCCAGGTTTTC
Source organism: Ataeniobius toweri (assembly GCA_036250305.1). Classification (NCBI taxonomy): domain Eukaryota; kingdom Metazoa; phylum Chordata; class Actinopteri; order Cyprinodontiformes; family Goodeidae; genus Ataeniobius; species Ataeniobius toweri. Next base: position 1,007 of record JAHUTI010000803.1, on the reverse strand, counting down.
TATAGGCTTTAGGGACTGAGATTGCCACAGAAGGTGTCTGGTGAATAATTTTTCTGTTGATCTGACCAAATGTTTTGCATCATGCAAAAAGCCCAGTGGTGACCCATTTATGTTTAGCTGTTCAAGGATTCATGATGTCATTTATCTAAAAAGGTTTTCAGGGCCTTTGGAAACAAAGCCACAGCATCATAGATCATCTACCGTAGATAACAGTCGGACTTTCCATGAATGCAGTCTGTTGATTTGTTGTCGAAAAGCTAAATCTTAGTCAGACCAAAGCACATAATTGAGTAAAAGTCCCAGTAGCTTTTAGCAAACTCCACACACTTACATTTTGAATGTTAAACCAGAGAAGGATTTTTTCCTGAACTGCCTCCCAAGCAACTGTTGATAGATGGAAGTTGTTGTGAAGGTTTCGTGTCCCCAAGATGCCAAGCTCTGCTGCAGTTCTCTACCAGTGAGCTATTTTTAACATTTTTAACCATCCTCTTCACTGTCCATGGTTGCAAGGTAACCATGGGTTCCCATCCAGCCTTATGTGTCATATTTTCAGTTTTTTTTATTTATTGTAATGACTCTAGATGTTGGCCAGTTTAGGTATTTATTTTCTCGTAGCCATGTCTTGAAGATTAACACACATCGTCTTTAGTTGAATGGCATGGTCTCTGGTCTTTCCCATTGTGAAGAGTGGCTAAGAGAAATTGGCCTTTGTGTCACATCCTTTTTATGCCCCAGAGAAACATTAAGTCATGAATTAATAATTTGACGTAACTGTAGTCAAGTCAAGTCAACTTTATTTATATAGCGCTTTTCAGCAACAAGGCACTCAAGGCGCTGTACATAAGGAAAAACATTACAATGATACAGAAAATCAAACAACAGAGGTAATTAAAAAAATAAAGAGAATAGAATGATGGATAAGAAAACGAAAGGAAAATTGGACTGAAAACCTAACTAGTAATGTTTAGATTCAAAGGCCACTCTAAACAAAGAAGTTTTTAATCTTT
>JAHUTI010000802.1:0-24434 GCA_036250305.1 Ataeniobius toweri | reverse complement strand
CTGGATGCAATCTGCTGGGTTTCCTTAGATAGAAAAACTTTTTATCCAATTTGAATAAATAACTGAATCTGACTGCACTGTTCAATGGTTACGATTAATTGGAATGTATGAACCTGACTTTGTGAAGAGCCTTGAGACGACATGTGTTGTGAATTGGTGCTATATAAATAAACTGAATTGAATTGAATCTTCATCACCACCATCATCATCAGACCAGCTCAGGACTGAACCAGGATCTAATCATCACAGTCTGGTTCTCTTGAGCTGCTCCTGCCTCACTCTAACATGTTCTGATTTGATGTCAAACGGATGGAACCAGTCTGATGAAGTGTTTGGACCAGCTTACTCTCTGGTTCTGGTCCAGGTAGATCCTGGTGTAGAACAGCTGGTCGTCATCGTTGTCTTTGAACTTCCACTGCTGGATGATGGTGCTGAGGTCCGGGGCGAAGCCCATAAATCCTGAACACAGACACACAGTCAGACAGCTGGACCGAACCAGAACCTCAACACCCGACCAGGATCTCACCTCCGGAATTCAGGTAACGCTTCCCAGAATGCACCTCAGGGTATTTGGTGGCCAGGCGCTGGTCGGGCCAGCAGAACCCCTCTGCTGAGAAGACCACTCTGTGACCCAAATCGGAGAACTTGGAGAGCAGCTCCTCTGGACCTGAAGCAAAGATCACGTCGTAGCTGCAGACAGAGGGTTCCAGTCAGAAGGTCCGATCGGACCAGCTGTCTCAGGGTAAAGGGTGTAACATGTAAGCAACAATGACCCGACCCAAAACTGGTCTGGTTCACCTCAGTGGATTTTATGTGACAGACCAACAAACATGGTCCAGAACTGTGGAAGAGTTCTGAACATTTCTACCTAAGTGTGGCCTGCATCTGACTCCAGAACCCGAGTCGGTACTTTGTAGAACCACCTTCACTACAGGTCTGGCTGCAAGTCTCTTGGAGTTTGCCTCTACCAGCTTTTGCACATCTACAGAGATAAATTCTCAGTTGGATTAAGGTCTGAACTTTGACTAGGCCATTCTGACCCATGAATCTGCCTTGATCTAAACCATCCATTGTATCTCTGGCTTTAGGCTGACCTTCCCATAAACTCTGACCAGCTTCCCTGTCCCGCAGCATGATGCTGCCACCACCATGTTTTACAGCAGGAATGCAGTGACAGACTTCCTGCACAATTTGAATGTGGGCTACAAAACGTCAAGTGTTGGTCTGACCTGAGCAGACCACCTTCTTCCTGGGAGCTCCTCCAGCTGGGTCTCCAGCTATTATTGGTTTAATAAATCTAAACCCTGGAAAACATCATGTTAGGCGACATAAACATCCAACCAATGAAAGAGCAGAACACATTTTATCTGAGCTGGATCCCAGAAACATGAGGATGAAGACTCCGCTGGGAGGAAGCTGAGCAGATCAGACAGGCGTCACGCTGCCTCCTGCTCTCTGATTGGCTGGCTGATCTTCAGTGGGCGGGTCTTCTCAGCTTATCAGATAAACTGACCTGATTAAAGAAACATTAACATCGGATCGGTTCAGATTTCAGGTTCTACAGAGAGAGTATGACCCTGAGTTCTGTCTGTCAGGCAACAATCAGCCTCTTCAGGTTTTAGGTGTTTACATCATGTTTCATCTTCTCCATGAAACAGGAAGAGTTTTCTGGGTGAGATCCAGAAACAGTCTGTGGTCCACATTTAGCAGCAGCAGCTCAGCTTACAGCTCCATTCTGAGGAACAACAGAGCTCCTCCCACTGACCAGGTGAGTCTAAGTAGAACAGGTGAGTCTGGTTTCTGACTGAACAGAGGAACAGAGTGGATGAAGCTCCCTCAGGTTACCTGTCCACAAACATGACGACCAGCTCCTTCTTCTCAGAGTGTTTCAGCAGCTCCTTCTTCAACCACCTGACCTTCTGACCTCCTCCCACCGTCCGAGCCACGTCTCCACCCTTCCACTCCTGCCCCAGACCCAGCACCTGGCAGAGACCAGAGGTGTCCACAGTCAGACCTCATGTTCAGGCTGTTAAACACAGATTACATGAGGTATGATGATAGTGGAGGCAGAAAGGTAGAAGAAGGTCCAACAGATCCACAGGGTCTGGTTCTGCAGGACAGACTTATCTGAGCTGGTTCCTCCAGTCAGACTGCAGGAACATCAGGTAATGCATACAGTCACATAAACAGAACTTCATCCCAGGATCCAACCTGGAAACCTTCATGCTTCAGGCTAAAATGCTTCCTGACTGGTTCTGCCGCGGGATCCGTGACCCTGTTAGTAGTGTTGGAGCGTACAGAACCCGCAGGTCCGCCCTGGTTCTGTATCTCACCTTCACCGTGTAGTTGAACTGTGTGGCCGTCCTCATGAAGCGCCTGAAGCCGTCCGTCTCCTCTGTAGCTGCAGTGAGGACCAGCAGGTTCTCTACACCAACACACAGAAACACTGATTCAGTCTACATGCTCTAGATCTGTTCATGATGCTCTGCTCTGATTGGCTCTAGATCTGTTCATGATGCTCTGCTCTGATTGGCTCTAGATCTGTTCATGATGCTCTGCTCTGATTGGCTCTAGATCCGTTCATGATGCTCTGCTCTGATTGGCTCTAGATCTGTTCACGATGCTCTGCTCTGATTGGCTCTAGATCCGTTCACGATGCTCTGTTCTGATTGGCTCTAGATCCGTTCACGATGCTCTGTTCTGATTGGCTCTAGATCCGTTCACGATGCTCTGCTCTGATTGGCTCTAGATCTGTTCACGATGCTCTGCTCTGATTGGCTCTAGATCCGTTCACGATGCTCTGCTCTGATTGGCTCTAGATCCGTTCATGATGCTCTGTTCTGATTGGCTCTAGATCTGTTCACGATGCTCTGCTCTGATTGGCTCTAGATCTGTTCACGATGCTCTGCTCTGATTGGCTCTAGATCCGTTCATGATGCTCTGCTCTGATTGGCTCTAGATCCGTTCATGATGCTCTGTTCTGATTGGCTTTAGATCCGTTCATGATGCTCTGCTCTGATTGGCTCTAGATCCGTTCATGATGCTCTGCTCTGATTGGCTCTAGATCTAATAGTTCAGCTGGTCTGTTCTCCATCTTCTCCCTCTCTGATGAAAGTGTTTCATTATGCAGGTTCTCCTAAGAACGCCTGGTTCCTTCAGGAGTTCAGGAGGAACATCTCTGTAACTGGATCAAACATCACCTGGAGTTATTTACAGAAACTGGCAAAAGTCTTCACACTGCTTAGACTTTTTACATTTGTGATGATGCAACCACAGAGCTCAATGTATGCACAACAGCATAATGCTGCCACCACCATGCTTCATTTAACAGGTTAATCCCGTTGAGATAAAAAGATCTGGTTTACCAAACAGACCTGGCCGAGAAGGCAGCAGATTCATCTTCAAACACAAAGAAAACCCATTTCCATAAAAACACCGGTCAAATGAAGCACCTGCACACTTCAACAGAACTTCTGACTCATTCTGAGTCACCAGAGCTCTAAGTTGATGATTCCAGGTATCAGGAGCTGAGAACCGGAACGATGGTGGGGTCAGGATGGCAGCGTGATGCATGAAGCTCTTCAGATATGTTAAACCTGGAGCCTGCAGCAGGATGCAAAGTCCAGAGTGAGAAGAACCGAACAGGGTTAGACTACAAAAGGTCTTCTGCTGCCTGGATCCGATTTTTATCCTGATGATCGTGATCCTGCAGACTGTTGTCCTGCTGCTTCTCATCTTCTCTCAGGCTCATCATCTTCTCCTCGTCTTCTCTGAAGCTCCACTTTGACACGTTTTCTTCAAACATGTAGTGAAGAAACTTTCAGTTCAGCAGGAGGGAAGGAGCTGAAGGTCAGGAATGTCTCATTGGTTTCCTTCTTCTCTATAATGAGTTGTTGAAGAATCTCCCAAATCAGTGAAATTTCTTAGGAGAACCTTCAGGAAGGTTGAAGAGCTGAGGAGGAGGAGGAAGGTGGAAGCAGTGCAGACAAAAGCCTCCTTGTCCTCCTCCAGTCCAGGTTTCCTCTGCTCTGCCCTGAACGTCAGTCAGGGAAGCTAAAAACAGAAACCATGAGGAGTACCGTTCCTGTCTGCCGGATGGATCAGTAGGTTCTAACAGGTTCTACGAGAACAAGGAGCTGGGAGCACAGAGGTCTGAGTTAAATCTGGTTAAACATGAACCGCTTCATGGTTTATTCCCTGCAGGAGACGGAGTAGAAGTTCTCCTGATGGATCCTCCTTGTTTGCTCTCTCAGATTCAGACTGACCTCAGTGTCTCTGCTGCAGCCGGGTCAGAGAGACCCGACCTGCTGAGGAACGGATCTGATGGAGCATCAGCAGGATCTTTTTATTAATTTGATGACCCTTCAGTTCTCACAATACTTAAATATTCTTCGATATTAACCCTGTCAATGCCAGGTTGAGTGGGTCAGGTTTCTACCAGGGGTCAAACTGAACCTTTAACCTGAACGCAGCCCAACTTATGCACAAATAAAACTAAACAAGCCCAGGGACCCAGCAGCGTGAGTCAGAACTTTAGAAAGAAGTCCAGAATGGTTCTGCTGAGTCGATTCATCCCCAAAAAACAGAAATGTTCCAGTTTCTGCATCCTGACTTTAAAACACCTCCATTTAAACGTGTTTTCAGCCTCAGATTCCTGCTGATCTAATAGTCCAGGTCCGATTTATTCCTAATAGTCTCATTTCTGACAGTTTCACCCAGAATGTGTTGGTTTTTAACCAACTTTTATCCAGAGTCCCGAGGCTCCGGAGCTCCACCGGCTCACCGTTCTCCTTCTGGGCGACTAGAGGAGCCTGCGAGGCGGCCTTACCTGGAGAGAGCTTCCGATGTTCGGCCCAGGCGGAGCTGAGGAAGCAGACAGCAGCGACCCAGAGAAGCCGACAGGAGGCCATGTTTCTCCGTTTATTACCCAGATAAAAACCGCTTAGTTCGGTTAAACAGAACTGTTGACTTATCCGCTTCTTCTCAGAACCCGACCTCACTCCATCAGCTTCCTACGGACCAAACCTCGCGATGCTTTGAGCTGCGAGATCTCCCAACAACAACACAGACTGCAGCGGAAGGCAGGTCCCAGTGCTCAGCCAATCAGAAGCTGAGAATGTTTGACAGACAGGACGCTGAGCCAATGACAAGCCGACAGATGGACTCTGGCAGAGAGATTTGTCCAACAGGAGAAAGATCTGAATCTGTGCCACGTCTGTGACTTTCCACGAGAGGGAGAGACACGGAGACAGCGTGGAAGGACCCCTAAACCCGTGGGGTTTAAAATAAGACCCAGTAACACCAGTCTGACTCCAGAGAAAACCGAAACTATTAGTAGAGTATCAGATATCACTGATTCAGGCGGGTTGCTACAAAGTAAAGGTCACTGCTCCTTCATCACACAGAGCCTAACCATGGCTTTAAAGCAAATCGGTCATTTAACATGTAAACACTGGGTTGTTGGTTCAGTTCCTACAGTCTTACAGAGGGGATTCTGTGACTGAATAAACACAATCTCAAAAGTTTTGAAATTATTTGAAAAGGTCATTTATTTGAGTAATTCAAAAAGTGAAAGTCATGCATTGATTGATTCCACACAGAGTGATATACTTTATTTCTGTTTAACTTAATTCTAAATGAAAACCCAGTTTAAGAAAATTTGAATATTGTATCAGGCCAATCAAAAGGATTTTAATCCAGAAATGTGGACCTACTGAACAGTATGTCCAGGTTCTGCCCAGTATCTGCTGTCATCACAGGGACATGCTCTAGGATGTCCTGGTAGATGGCTGCTCTGATCTTGAACCTTGGAGCAACACCAGCAGATGACATTGCTCCTCATATCACCGCTGCCTTTGTTTCCTTCAGGACTTTGGGTCTTGATTTCCAAATGAAATGCTAAATAAAGGACTTTGGACTCTGAGGTACGGGTGTATCTGATCTGGTTTTTATGTATTCTACTTGAACTTTATATATTCCTTTTATTTGATTTAGCTGTGAAGCTGCTGAGGAACCAGAAATCTGCTGATGCTCAGTGCTGTTAATGGATTTAGTAGAAACGGTCTCTCTGCTGTTTAGTTAGTTGTTGCACCATAAAAATATAATTTCATAATAACCGTCTTCAGATGTAGTTCAGATTGTTTTTATGCGGTGACCTGTTCACAAAGTTATTCCTTTAAAGGGACCAGAAGTTTGTGTTCGGGTTTTTGAATACAACTCCCAGCAGCCCCCTCAGTTTTCAGCCAATCATTCAGCCAGGAAGGTAAACAAACCTAGTTGTCATAGCAACATAACAACTAACTGACCCGTTGAAAGCAGACCTTGTTCCTGACATTTGAAACCCGCCTCAGCTCCCTGTTTTATCCCGGTTTAACCCCCACAGATGATGGAGCGACCTCGCTACTTCACCCCCTCTGAGGTGGCCTCTCACTGCACCTCAGCAGACCTGTGGGTGTCCTTCCTGGGCAGAGTGTGCGACCTGAGCCCGCTGATGAGCCGGTACCAAGGTGAGGTGAGACCGCAGGTTCTGCTGCTGGTAGACAGCAGCAGCTGATGTTCTGGCTGAACTTCAGGCCCAGTCAGAGCTGAGACGTGCCGTCTAAACGAACCAGGATGCAACAGTAACACCTAGAAGCCTCCAGGTTATCTTCTGTCTGCGGTGAAATCAGGAAACATGTTTCTGATCATAAGATGTTAGAATCAGAGCTTCATGCTGAAGATGTTTGGGTAACTAATTATTATCCTGAAAACATTGTAATGTTAAATCAATTGGATCATTGGAGGTTCAACCTGAATGTTACAACGGCGCCATTAATACCTGCTCAATGTGGACCTAAAGGTGTTTCTCCTAAAGGCTTTTATTTTGAAAGGGATTTTCCGGCCTATCAAACCAACAGTCCAGAATACTGATTGGACTCTCTTCAGAGAGAACTGAATATTCTGGATCCGTTCATTTAACAGAGCCGTTCAAATGACCCATTTCTGAAAATGCACACATTTAGAAGAACAAGCCGTTTTATCCCCAAGTCTTAAATATATTAAAATACCTGTCATGTGTGGGTCGAGTTTATGTTTATTCAACTGTATTAAGATTTATATTTTTATTTAAAAGGTGCAAAACAGTATTTTCAATATCCATGAAGTTCTTTACTACAAATGTTGTACATTAATGGCATTTAATGCTAAATGTAATATAGAAAGAAAACAAAGAGCAAAATGTAACAAATAGAAAAGAGTGAACTTGAGCTGCTTTGGCAGAAACTAAAATCTCCTCCTGCAGCATAAATATAATAACTATGGCAACACACTGATGTTGAACAACACTTCACTGGAAACATGAACCAGATCAAGTGTCCAGACTTTTTGAGGAAGGAGCTCACTGTGACCGTCCTCTTCCTCTCTCCCGCTGCATGCAGTCTGGGTCGCTCGCAGGGCCACTAATGTGTCTGTTGTCATGACACCATGAAAACGAACATGCCATCATGACACCATGAAAACGAACATGCCATCATGACACCATGAAAACAATCATTCCGCCATGACACCATGAAAACGAAGATGCCGCCATGACACCATGAAAACAATCATGCCATCATGACACCATGAAAACGAACATGCCGCCATGACACCATGGCACTTTCTGCTCATACCTACCCTTCCTTTCTGTTTCCATATTTAGTCGCCTCAGTAATAAATATAACTTAAGATTGAATTAAACAGAAAAAGTAGCATTTCAAGCAAGCAAAGTAGTAAAAACAAAGCATGGCTCTAAGAACTAAGACTTGAGTTCTGTGGTTCAATGTAAAGATTTGTTCAAAAGAATGGGATCGTTTTGATCTCCAGTCTGGAATAGATTCAGGAGCAGCTCAGAGTTAAGATCTATGAATGTTTAGTTGCACCAGATGGTTTCTGTAGATTTCAGCTCCATGTGCAGAGACGCTCTGGAAATAAAAGCTGGTAGCAGAGATCTACCTCATATGGTAGCTAGGAGGACAGACGGTGGTCAGAGAGGTCTCCATCTCATCTCCACCATGATTGCATCAGATGCTGCTCCTCTCTGTAATCATCATCTGCAGATGGATCCCAACCTGCAGGGTGTTTGTTGAAGAGCATCATACCGATGACCTGAGTGATGTATGTGTGTCTGTCTGCAGGACATGTTCTGCTGCTGCCCATCATGGAATGTGCAGGAAAAGACATCAGCAGCTGGTTTGACCCCAAAACCAAAGATGTGAGTGTTGGTCCAAGAAAGTTCTCCCATCCATAAAAATGTACTATTAATTCTTGATGAAACGTGTATTTGGCCCCTTCACTCTGAGACCCCTAAATAAAATCCAGGGAGACCAGTTGTCTCCAACAGTCTCCTGAGTCCTGCTGCAACTTCATCTGAGTCTAACTGCAGATGTTCTGTTTCTGGCCTCAGATGTTCCTCAGAGAACATCAGAGCATTCAGCATCATGAAGACCAAGGAACCCAGCAGACACGTCAGGGAGAAAGTTCTGGTCCAGTTTAAAGCAGGGTTAGGTTCTACAACAACATCCCAAGCTTTGAACATCTCCCAGAGTTCTGTTCAATCATCTGAACATGGAGAGAGGATGGACCACTTAATGGGAGGCTGGAGAAGGAAAGCATTAATCAGAGAAGCAGCCAAGAGGCCCATGGTAACTCTGGAGAAGCTGAGGAGACCCACTTCTCAGGTGGGACGATCTTTCCACAGGACAACTGTTAGTCAGGCACTTTACAAATCTGACCTTTATGGAAGCGTGGCGAGAAGAGAACCATTAGAGGCTTCTTTAAAGTTAGCTACACGCCATGTAGGAGACAGCAAACACATGAAGAAGGAGGAGACACAACTGAAGTTCTTGGCCTATGTTCAAAATACTTTGTGTGGTAAAAAACAAACACTGCACATCACCCTGAACACACGGTGGTGGCAGCATCATGCTGTGGGGAGCTGGTCAGAGTTGATGGGAAGATGGATGGAGATAAATCCAGGACAATCATGGAGTAAAACCTGTTAGAGGCTGCAGAAGACCTGAGACTAGGGTGAAGGTTTAGCTTCCAGCAGGACAACCACCGTGAACATCGAGCCAGAGATACTATGGAGGGTTTAGATCAGAGCAGAGGTAGGTGTTAGAATAGCCTAGTCAAAGTCCAGACCTAAAGCCAACTGAGAATCTGTGGCAGGACTTGAAAACTGATGTTAACAGATCTTCCCCATCTAATCTGACTGAGCTTTGTCTGTGGACCTTCTCAAGAAGAATGAGCAGACCTTCAGTCTGTAGATGTTTAAAGCTAGTAGAGACAAACGCCCGAAGACCTGCAGCCAGAGGAGGTACTACAGAGTTCTGACCCAGCTGAATATAACTGAACACCACACTAATGAAAGCTGAAAAACCAAAAACTATTTTCCCTCCACTCTGTTGGTCGGACCCAGACAGTCCCAGTAAAACTGGACCAGAACAACTTATGAAAATTAAAGTTAATCTCCAAGATGTTGTTTCCAGCTAAATAAAAAATATTTGAATAAAACAATGATCCTAAATCCTGTTGGGACTATCAGTTAAATCAGCTGACCTGAGACAGTTTCTGGTTTCTTTAGATCCTGAAGTTTGTGGACCCTCTGACCTGCTGTGAGCGGTACTACACCCCCAGGGGGCGCTTCGTGCACGTCCCCCCTAACGGTCCCTGCTCTGACTGGGACAGTGACATCGGGCAGCCGTGGTGGAAGGACCGCAGATACGAGGTGGGGCTGCTGTCGGCCAAGACCAGGTGGATCCGGATCCTCAACACGCTGACGTCCCAGGAGCAGCTGCTGGAGGTGAGAACCTCCCACCTGGTGCACTGTGGGTAATGGAGTCCAAAGGAAGCGTTAGAATGGGCTTCACTGTTGGATACTTCCACTACCTCCTGCATTATCCGCAGGTTCTTGACCATGTTCTGAGATGTTCCTGCCTCACAGAATCCCTGCTGGTTCCTCAGGTGTGCTCTGAGGAGACTCTGGAGGAAATCCTTCAGCGGTTCCTACATTTCAACAGCCACGCCCGCAGCTACACCTGGAAGCACCAGGGACAGATCCTGGACATGAGGAAGACGCTGGCCGAGAACGGCATCATGGATGATGACCTGGAGCTGGACCAGCTGAGGCTGGACCGAGACATCTTCATCCCCACTATCATGCTTAACTTCAATGATGACCTCACAGAGGGATGAGGTCTTCATGTGTCCTCAGACCTGCAGCAGGACATGAAACAGACCCTCCTCAGCCTGAGATATTAAACCTGAACTTCCTGATGTTTAGTCCAACAGGTCACATGATCATTCAGAGCTCTGGGTCTGGAGAAACACCTGGAAACACCTCAATGTGAACACTGACACCAAGAGCTTTAGATCATCTCCTCAGCCTGAAGCTTTCTGACTCGGCTCTCTGCTCTTTAGGGACCCTTCAGACGCTCTCTGAGGGGAAGTGTTTCTGCTAAAGGTTCTGACATCAAACTCCTGGTGTGGCTTCATTCTTTCTTTCAGAGAGAAAAGACCCGATCCGAACTTATGATCCAACACGACAACATTTAGTCTTCTCCTAGAACTTTTCACCAGGTTGGACCATCTAGTCAAAAGGATCTTTGGTCATTCTGTGTACATTCTCTCTGGATTCTCAAGAACCATATCTGGTATTTCAAAGAGTTCATGTTGCCATGTACCCTAACAAGGATACCAGGGTGTGTGGAAGGGAAACAGGCCCACAGCATCATAGATCCTGGTGATAGTTTTTACATGCAATGAATTAAGGTATGAAATTACCATTTATTCCATCCGTCCGTCCATCTATCATCCATCCATCCATCCATCCATCCATCCATCCATCCATCCATCCATCCATCCATCCATCCATCCATCCATCCATCCATCCATCCATCCATCCATCCATCCATCCATCCATCCATCCATCCATCCATAAAAACTGAATAAAGTTATGCCTAAAATTATTCATAACTCTGGCAGATCTAGATTTAAAGAGATTTCCAGTGGAAGTAGGAACCCAGGCAGATATCTCTCAAAATCTAACAATGTAAAAGGTTAAAAAAAGCATCTGCTCTTCCTGCCGACTGTGTGGTCCTGATGCAGGGAAAGAGGTTCTGTCGGGGAAACCTACCTCGGCACGACACCGGAGGCCCATGGTTCCTCCTGGTTTCCCTCTGGACCACTGAGGCCAGCTCCATGCAGAGCTCCAAGATGATTGTCCTGGACAATCTAAACCAGCTGATGAGCCATGCATCATCATGTACCAGCAGATCAGGAGGATCTCCAACCTCTTCCATTGGTGATGTCCTCCAGCTGAACCAAAGCTGCCATCGTTCCACAGTTAGGAGCAACTTTAGCAGTTATTTATGGACATGTGTGATTGTCTCCAGCTTGTCCACCTTAGGAACCATCAAACCTGACTTGTTAGGAGTTAATCTGCTGATCCAACAACGTTTTCTTCTCAGTGAGAATTAAAGTGTCCCTTAGATGATTCTCATGCATTTTATGCTCCTCAGCGCTCAGACCGATGAGCATTTCCATCTACAGGTGACAGAAACAGAGGAAGTTTCCATCGACTGAGGTTGTTTCCATCATTTTCTGAGGTTGTTTCCATCATTTTCTGAGGTTGTTTCCATCATTTTCTGAGGTGCGTTACATTATTGAGGCTGAATGTGATTCAGTTTAATTGCTCTGGTTTATACCATAAAAGCTCATGAAGAAACATCAGGTTTGATGCTCCATGAATTAAACTGGAACGAGTCATATTTCAGTGGGTTTAGGGGAGGCTTAGTTCTCTGTAGTTTATTGTCGAACTGGTTCTGAATGGTGTCCTTTAGTTCCTGTGATGATCTGGTATGTAGACAGATCTCCATGTTCAGAGGCCATGCATGTGTCTGTGGGCTTGTTGTCCTGCAGAGTTCTGGTTTAAACTTCGGTTCTTTTAGGGAAGTGTGGCCTGAGGACCACTTCCTTCCCCAAAAATCTGCTCTGGTCAAAAACAGAAGTTCTGGAGATTGAATGGAAGGAAAAGCATCTGAAACCCAGCAAACAGAGAAACGTTATGAAATAATAAAGTGATGAGTGGACATGTTTACCCAGTTTGATGGGAGGAGGAGGAGGAGGAGGAGGAAGGGGAGGCTGGTGTTTCTAGAGAAGTTCAACTGAAAACTGTTGGTTCCTGCAGAGACAGAAACAAAGCGAGGAGCAGGTGAGATCTTTACCTTCAGTTTGTCTGTGTTTGAAATGTGGAGGCGTTCTTCTCTAGATGTTCCTCACCTCCTGTAAGTGTTTGCTTCATTTGTCCAAGCAGCTCTGAAGATCAGCTCTGATAGCGGACTGAAACATCTCCACCATGTTCAACAACTTCAGTGACAAGGACCTGGACACCTGCGCTCTCTGGATCAAAGGTCTGAGGGGGATGGTCCTAGACGATGGAGATGTTTTATGTATTTCTGACTCTGTCCATCTGTCTCCATGTCTGTTTCTCAGAGAATCCTCCTGGCTCAGCCTCAGGTATCTTCAGGTTCAGACGTTATTGGTTTCCTGCCGTGATGGTTGCCGGGGTCCTCGTCCTCCTCATCCTCCTTATGGTGCTGGTAGTCACCTGTGAGTCCACACACACACATAGCTGGTTGGTCCATCAGAACAGAACCTCTAACCGTCTGTAAAATAGAAGAAAGTCCACAGATTTCCTGAAATCTGAGCAAAGATTCTGGTAAACATGTTAAAAAGGGACACAAAGGTTTTCATTTGGAGCTTCTTCTTCAGCCCACCTGGACTCATGTTCTTGTACCCTGACATGAACAGCAATGGTTCTGCAGGGTCCATTCTCAAACAGTTCTGCTGTAGTTTTGTCCTGTGAACCAGACCTTCAGGAAACCTGGAGACCTGGTGATCAGAAAGGCTTTAAAGGATACTACTAAAGTGTGGCTGCCTGAGGTGTTGGATCAGAACCACAGAACACTAACCAGTGTTAGTGAAGACAGTGGTTCTGCAGACTCTGTTTGGACCAGGTGTAGTGACTGCTCTGTGTGCTTGTGATCAGACAAGAAGACATCAAGCAGCCTGTGGTCTGCAGAGGAGGAGATCTCCAGCCTGAATGGCAAGATGGAGTCCCTGAATGCATCTCTGCTGCAAGCTCACGGTAAAACATTATGACCCCAGGAAGCACAGCTGTCACTGCAGGACTTTCAGAATAAAAGCACACTAACCTAATTCTAGTGTACCAGCCCAGGATCAATGGCTAAACAATTCTCCATGTCTGGTTTTGGTTCCTTTTGCAGTTAAACTGACTGACATGCAGAACATTTTCTCTTCCAGAGTCCATTAAAGACGTTCATCAGATGCAGCAGTCCATTCAGGACACCAAGGACCGCCTGTCCTCAGGTCTGTGTGTGTTCAGTAACAGTCAGAACCCTCTGGGATGGATCAGAACCTGGATTATCTGTGTGTGTGTTTAGTGTCAGCAGCCCTGCAGCAGCTGTCGGTGCTCGACTCTCTCAGCAGGAAGGTCGACGGCCTCAAATGTTCCCTCGAACGCATCATCAGCAACAGTAAGGGCAGCCCACACAGAGACACGCATGTCCTCACGCTGTCCACATGTCTCAGTGTCTCTGTGTCTGTCTCAGGCTCAGCAGCAGGACCATGTTGTCCTGTAGACTGGACTCAGTTCAACTCAGACTGTTACCTCTTCAGCCATCAGACCCTGTCCTGGAACGAGGCCAAGAACTGGTGTGAGAGGAAGAATGCTCACCTGGTGATCCTGCACACCAATGAGGAGTGGGTGAGTTGTCTGTCTGTCTGTCTGTCTTTCTGTCCGTCCGTCCGTCCATCCATCCTATTCTCGGGATGTAATGGCAGACCCTCCCTTTCCCTCCTGGAATCAATAAAGCATCTCTAACAACCATGACTCTAGAAATTTATTCTGTGCGAACAATCTCTGCAGCTGGTCCTGGTTCTGTCCAGAACCACCATGTCCCTTTGAGGTTCAGATGTCCGTCAGACATACAACCCTCTAAGTGATGTCCAGAGGACATCCAAACTGCACATGTGAACCATATGTTCTGGAGAAGCAGCACCTTCGTAAGGCCCTAAACCCCAGTACTTCTCCCAGAGTCCACTCAACGGGACACCACCACGGACACGGTTCATTTGGGCCAACTCCCATACACCTATGAATATCGTTGGTGGGGGGGTATGTTTTCAAGAGAAACAATCACTGTTTCTCCTGAACCATAGGCTCTAGATCAATTGGGCTTTCTGGTGGTATCTGAACACAGACCTCAGAGGCTTTTTTCCTTTTCTAAAGAAGGACCACCACCAGGGTTCGATCTAAAGGAACTATCCCCAACCTCCTGCAGTGTTTCATTGGTAAATCAGCTCATCAAGGTCCAAGAACTTCAGGTACTCAAAATGAATCTCATCCACCCCTGGAGCCACATAGTTAAGTTCCTCAGAACCCTTTGGTCCCTTCAGGAGAACCTTGAAATAAATCTAACTATGAACACACTCCTAAACCTTGAGGAAGATGTTTACAGAATAGTTCAAGTTGCTGTTGCTGGCAACAGTGGGTCCATCAACAAACTGGACTTTATAGATGAAGAATAGGATGTCATCAAAGTAGAAGTAGACAGAAAGTTACTTTTGGCTACATGGAGTATGTGGTGGACTTTCCTGAAGGTCATCTTACCTCACTCTAGGATGAACCCCTGCTGAATTCAAGCTCTCCTTCATGTGTCTTTTCTGTGCTCTGCAGGACTTTGTGACCAGGAAGTCAGTTCCTCACCTATACTGGGTGGGTTTGACTGATGGGAGAACTGGGAAGTGGGAGTGGGTGAACCAGACCCCTTACTCCATGGAGCGCAGGTACAGCTGGAGAACTGTTCTCTAACCAACATTTTCTGCTAGCTTCAGGACAGTTTTATTCAGGTTTCTGATGACACCTTCTTCCTGACTGTGGTGTGTCTGTGTGTGTGGGTGTGTGTATGTGTGTGTGTGTCTCCAGGCGGTGGGTACCTGGGCAGCCTGATGCCTGGACCGGTCACGGTCTCGGTCCTGAAGATGAAGACTGTGCTCATCTTCACAAGGATGGACGCCTCAACGACATGCACTGCAGCATCAGTACCCGCTTCATCTGTCAGAAACGCAGTGTGCACACCTGAACCCACCTGAACCCGCCTGAATCTGCCCGAACCCGCCTGAATCCACCTGAATCCGCCTGAATCTGCCCGAACCCGCCTGAATCCACCTGAATCCGCCTGAATCTGCCCGAACCCGCCTGAATCCACCTGAATCCGCCTGAATCTGCCCGAACCCGCCTGAATCGTTTTGAACCCGCCTGAATCCACCTGAATCACCAGAGAGTGAACCTGTTGCGGACTGGAACCAGTTACAGACTCTTACAGGGACCAGTTGGTGTTAAAGATGAGGCTTTGTTGAATCTTGAATCAAATGAGAAGATGTTTTATGGTCTGCTGTGGCATTAAAGTAACATCTGGAAACTTCATGCTTCAGTTCCTCTCAGAGCCTTTTTCCTTCACTGTTTGTCTTTAGACAATTTTTCCCTTCACCCTTTGATGTTCCAACGCGTGCGCGCACGCGCGCACACACACACACACACACACACACACACACACACACACGCGCCTACCTGGTGTTTTCCAGTTCAAAGTGCGTTCTGTGGCCATTGACCTGCAGCTCAGCGTTGGACGCCCGCTTTGTTTGTTCAGCCTTCATCTTCCTGACAGAGACGAAGACGAGGAAAGACACCATGACGACTGAATACCACGACGAAGTTGAGGACGACAGCAACTCCTTCTGGAACAAAGGTACATGCTGATGAGTCCAAACTGGGCAGAGACTGGGATGACTGGTAACTAACATGTCTCTCTGTCCATTAGAGCCCCGTCCCGTCTCCTTCTCAGGTGTCCCCAGGTTCAGACGCTGGTTGTATCCAGGCCTGGGGGTCTCTTTCGTCCTGATATTCATCATAGCAGTCGGAGTCACCAGTGAGTACATCCACACATTTCCCAGTGGGTCCAGCTCCTGTAATGCTGACTTTCAGACTGTTTCTCTGCTCTTTAATACTTTTTATTTTTCAGAAGGACTTTGGTCAGCGACAGAGTCCTGTTTTCAATGTTTAGAGTGGGATGTAGAGATCTCTGTGAGATTTCTAAGAGATTTCTCTGACTTGATTTGTATCATGGCAGCTGGAGAAAGGACCAGATCACGTTAAACGGTTAATCTGACAGAAAAACTTCAGCCAACATTTAAATGTGTATGATCCTTGATTTTCTGTCATTACCCAAAGCTCATGACCAGAACTGTTGATCTGGACACTGTGCTAGTCCACTATGGGGCTTCCAGGGTAGGACCTGGATACTAGGAAAGTTGCATTAATGACAATCCCATAGAGGAACCTAGCAACATAAATATTCAGAGGAAAGGACATCCAGAGCATGGCTGGAGCAGTGTTAGGTTGGGCTAAACCCACTGCAGTTCCTGTGGTGTGTTCGACTCCTTTTCTTCCCAGTGGGTCCATTTTTCAGTTTAACAGAAACATACAGGAGAAAGATGAATGATCATAAAGATGTTTCTACTGTTACTGAGGCTTCAGGTGCAGACAGCAGCAGTGAACGTGAAGGAAGTGATGCCTCTAGATCATTGTTCCTATAAAACCCTGGTGGACTCTAGCTCGCATCCAGCCTTTAATGAAGTGTTGTATGCAGCTGAACAGGCTGTGCAACGTGCGCCTCCTGAATATCACAAGGATGAAACATATTTACAAAAGAATAAAGAAAATTACATTAACTTGGCATTAACCCCCTTTTCCAACAGCAACTGACGGACATGTTTATGCATCAAAGCACAGTGGTACCAGTGCAGCTGGTGCTTTTGTGTTCATGTAAACCCCTTGTTTAGTCATTTATGGCTGGATAGTGATTTGGAGAATGAACTGGACTGAGGATCTGCTCTCCAGGTTGTTGGTAGATAGTTGGTGAGCAATAAGCTCTTTAGGTGACCTGATAAACATGTCTGCATGTATTAAACCATGGATGGACGGATGGACAGATGGATGGATAGATGGATGGATGGACAGATGTAGGGATGGATGTATGTAGGGATGGATGGATGGGTGGATGGATGGACGGATGGACAGATGGATGGATAGATGGACGGATGTAGGGATGGATGGATGGATGTAGGGATGTATGTATGTAGGGATAGATGGATGGATGGATGGACAGATGTAGGGATAGATGGATGGACAGATGGATGGATAGACGGATGTAGGGATGGATGGATGAATGCACAAATGGCTGGATGGATAGATGGATGTAGGGATGGATGGACAGATGGATGTAGGGATGGATAGATGGATGGACGGATGGATGGATGGATGGACAGATGGATGGATAGACGGATGTAGGGATGGATGGATGGATGGATGGATGGATGTAGGGATGTATGTATGTAGGGATGGATGGATGGATGTAGGGATGGATGGACAGATGGATGTAGGGATGGATAGACGGACAGATGGATGGATGTAGGGATAGATGGATGGATGGATGAATGCACAAATGGCTGGATGGATGGATGGATGTAGGGATGGATAGACGGACAGATGGATGGATGTAGGGATAGATGGATGGATGGATGAATGCACAAATGGCTGGATGGATGGATGGATGGATGTAGGGATGGATAGACGGACAGATGGATGGATGTAGGGATGGATGGATGGATGGACAGGCAGATGGTTAAATGTATTTATAGAGAACATTTCATTAACAAGACATTTCAAAATGTTTTACATGATGAAAACAGAAAGAAAACAGCGACATAATAAAAGCAGGTTAAGAAAAGTAAAAGTTGGACAATTAAACTATGAACTGTTTTAGTTCATAGTTTCTTCCTGTTAAAAGGGAGTTTTTCCTCTCCACTGTCGCTACATGCATGCTCAGTATGAGGGATTGCTGCAAAGTCAACGCCAGTGACTGTCCACTGTCTCTACATGCTCATCCAGGAGGAGTGAATGCTGCAAGTCACTGACTGGATGCAATCTGCTGGGTTTCCTTAGACAGAAAAACTTTTTATCCAATTTGAATAAATAACTGAATCTGACTGGTTGATAGTTAGGATTAATTGAAATATATGTACTTGACTTGAAATCTGTATGATTCGATTGAACTGACTTTGTAAAGGGCCTTAAGACGACATGTGTTGTGAATTTGCGCTATATAAATAAACTGGATTGAATTGAATTCTCTGAAGTCCAGGTAGCCTATGGGAGGACTTTAGAACTAGGCTGATGTTCTCTAGTTTCTAGTGAGGACCAGGCAGCAACGTTCTGGATCAGCTGCAGCTGTCTGATCCACTTTTTAGGCAGACCTGTGAAGACACTGTTGCAGTAATCAGTTCCACTAAAAATACACACATGAATGAGTTTCTCCAGATCCTGCTGGGACATTAGTCCTTTAATCCTGGAAATGTTCTTCAGGTGATAGAAGGTTTATTTAGTGATTGTCTTTATGTGCCTCTGAAGGTTCAGGCCGATCACTACACCCAGATTTCTGGCCTGATCTGTGGTTTCTAGCTGTAGTAACTGAAGCTGCGTTCTGACGCTTGATCGCTTCTCCATTTGTCCAAAAATAATTTATTTAGTTTAGTTTTTATTCAGCTAAAGAACATTATGGCAGATCCATGCATTGATTTGTTCTATGCATATAACCAATACTTGAAGAGGTTCATAGTCACCTAATGACATCGTAGTGTAGAGATGTGTATCTTCTGCGTAGTTATGGTAACTTATCTAGTTTGTTATGATCTGAGCTAGCGGGAGCATGTAGATAATAGGATGGGTCCCAGGATAGAACCTTAAGGGACCCCACATGTGATTTTTGTCAACTCTGATGTAAAGTTACCTGTTGACACAAAAAGTCCCTGTCCTTCACGTAAGACCCAGTTCTCCAGTTGCTCTAGTAATGTACTGTGACAAAGAGTGTTGAATGCTGCGGTGAGGTCCAATAATTCAGCACTGTGGATCATCCACAGTCATCTGAAAGGTAGAACCTGCTGCAAGTGATGGAGCTTCAACACGTTTGTGTTTAACAGGTAAAAGGTTTCAAATGTAATAATCTGAATGTTCCTGACTGTACACATGTGCAGACACCAACACGCTGCGACGGCTGTGGTCTGTGGAGAAAACTGTGTCCAACCAGACAGAGTGGCTGGCCTCCACCCTGCAGCTCACTAAAGGTAACACACCTGTCCAGGTAACCTTGACCTGCTGTAGCTGTCCTTCATCTGACGCCATTTCCTGTTGTGCACTGCAGACACAACTAAAGATGTTCAGAGGCTGAAGTTCTCTGTGGAGAGCAACAAGGACCAGCTGACCTCAGGTGAAACACGTGGCTCTTAAACTCGTCAAAAATATCTGGAAACCTCTGGGTGATCCTGACTCTGTGTTTCCTCAGTGTCTGAAGGCCTGAAGCAGCTCTCGGCTCTGGACACCATCGGCAGGACGGTCGCCAAGCTTAAATGTACCCTGGAACGCTACATGAACAATGGTGCGTCTTGACACATAGCAGAGTTCCCAAAGAACCCACAGGAATATTCCTACTTTAACCCCGAGTTCACACAGACTCCGTCATCCGTGCCCTCCGTCACAAATAGAAGCCATTCTAGTCAATGCGGTAATTAACACTGGCTCTGTGGTGCTGCAGCATGACGAAGAAGAGCCCTCCTTCATCGTCTGTCAGACCAGATCAAGTCAGGCAGGAAGTCAGGCACGAGAAAAGTAAAGCACATCCAACATGCCAAAGTAAGAGACAATCAATCACACAAGGTCACAAATATGTCAGATGGTCTTACGAGATATTTGACACCATGGACGCTCAAAAGTTTATTCTGGAGGTGAATTGCCTCATGGCCCAATTTGCAACGGATGACAGAGCAGACACAGAACGTGAACTCGGGGTAACACCTTCGTCCCGTTGGGAAATGCTGGGAATGTTGATGGTTTTCTGGATTTGTTTCAGTTTCAATAGCATGTTCGGAAAATGTCCTCATGTGCTCAATTTCCAACAACGTCCGCAGTCTGAACTCTGGTTGTATCACTGATGTTTTCACTTCAGTAGTCATTATCTTCTCTGTCCCCTTGTGTCTCAGGTTCAGTCTCTTACGGCTGCTGTCCCCTTGGTTGGGAGAGTTTCAGCACCAGCTGTTACTTCTTCAGTAGGACTGCTCTGTCCTGGCACGAGGCTCGGGACTGGTGTAATGGACATGAGTCTCACCTGGTCATACTAATGGGTGATGAAGAATGGGTGAGACAGTCTGTCCCTCTGTTTAATCTGTTCACTTATTTTGAGAGTTTAAACTTATTGATGGGGCAAACGGACAGTAATGCTCTGTGGTGGATAAATTATGGTGTCATCTGCATAAAAAATGACATCCTATCATATCAACCACATTAGATTAATTGTCTGTCTCTCTCCATGGTCCAGGACTTTGTGACCCGTCATTCTGCAGGTACTTTCTACTGGGTGGGTCTGACGGATGAAAAGTCAGGAAGGTGGGAGTGGGTCAATCAGACGCCGTATGTCATGAACCGCAGGTAAAACATCTGACTGACCTCAGTCTGTTTAGACCTTAACATGGTGTTGGACATCTAACGTGGCACTTATTTATCTCTGTTGTCTAAAGGACTTTTTATACATATGGGAGCAAATTGTATCTTTATGGCTGCTGGTACCAAAAAATCTAAAGATCCAGTTAAAAAGAGGACCTCTACCAAGTTGTTGGTTGTGTGTCGATGCCACACTGTTTGACTAAATTATTTAAAGGTCAGTCATGCAAAGTTCACAGAACAATGTTGAAAGGCCTTCAGAAAGTCTGGAGAACTGATCAAGACCAATCTAGAACAAGAATTGGAAAGCCTGGATCCAAGGAAGCAAAACCAAAAGTAACAAGGACTCTTAAATCCACCTGATGTGTCTGCTTAATTTTCTAGACGATGGAAACCCGGGCAGCCCGACAGCTGGACCGGTCATGGTCTCGGTGCTGGAGATGAAGACTGCGCTCACATTCACAACGATGGCCGGCTCAACGACCTGCACTGCTCCACCAGGCTGCGCTACATCTGTCAGAGACACAGTCAGCGCAGCTGAACACCTGTAGCCAGATCTGCTGCCCCCTACTGATGAGGAACAGTATGAACCCAACAGACCAGGCTGGCGACTCTTGGTGTGGCCCTTAGTTCTACATGTTGTTTTATCGGTCAACCCAGTTTCTAACTAGGACACACCAGATTGGACAGGTGTCCCAATTTAACAACGTTCTCCTTGTTTAAGATGTTTTTTGTTCATTTGTCAAATAAAAACGATCAGACTTTATTTCTGGCTGATTTTAAACTTCTGTCACAACGTTTCTCATCCGTTGATACATCTAGAATGTGTTTTATGTTGGTCCAAACATGAAGAAATGAAGCGGACATATCAGGTGTGTGTCATTTATTAGGATCCCTTATTTTCTATGGTGTGTGTGTGTTGGGATGAAGGGTGTGTCCTACTGCGTCAGGACAAAGCTGCTTTCACTGTGACATCAAAATCTGGTTTATTTCCATATCTGAGGACAACTGGACCATCTGGAGGTGAAGTCTCAATGCTCTGAGAGCGCCCCCAAGTGGTCAAGTAGTTATGAATGTCATGTTATGAAGATCTGACTGTGCTGCAGTATCAGATGTGTAGGAAGACCATGGAACGTTTGAGCTCCACTTGTTTCCACCAAGTAAAGAGTTACTTCCTGTTTGAAGAAACCTTCAGGGAGGAACCCATGCAGGACCTTCAGATTTATTTACAGGAAACTTCTTCACAGTTTAGAAAACACAGAGAGGCAAACAGGCGGTTTGATAGGAACGTCAACACTGCTGGAAACAGGAGCAGAACATATCACGAGAACATCATGAGAACATTATTTCCAGGTCCAAAGCTCTGGAAGCATTAGGCTCCAGCAGGAGGTCTGAGCAGATGTCAGGAGCAGCTGTGGGCTTCAACATGGTTCAGAAAACCGCTTCCACAGTGGTTCTGCTTGGTTCTGGTATGATTTCAACACAGAGATGTTGGAGCAGAACACCCAGAACTTGCAGATCAGGGTCTATTATAAACCACACAGAGTCAACAGAAATGGATCGGGTCTTTAGGTCTCACTTCACAGAACCTGAACCATGTTTCATTCAGAACATCTGCTGCTGAGCAGAACCAGATCTGTGGGAACTTCTGCTCACTTGTCTGCTCTCCTACATTGGCATGAAGGTCTGTGGATGCTGCAGTGATGTAACCTCTGCAGACATTTGGACCTCCTTCAGATCGTTTCTGAAACCTTCTACTGGTACCAGCCGTATGGAGCCCAGTTTATTACCCGTCCCTGATGAAGATGTGTAAAAGACAGAGTTCATTCAGTGAAAAGGTCCAACATTAAGAAATTAATTTTCATAAATAAATAAACCTGAAGCTTCTTCTGGACCTGAAACTCCGTGACTTTCTGGTTCCCTGGGGTATAAATGTGATGTGACACAGAGGTCCATTTGGTCCACTGGACCGGACCAGGACCCACGTTTATGTTCCTCCACACAGTGAGGAGGATAAACATCTCCTAAGTTCACCGTTGGAGAACTACAGTAAAGAGTGGCATCCAGGGGTCATCAGATCTCCATGACAACCATTAGATGTTATCTCCATCTGTCCAACCATCAGAACCATGCTGGAAGCTTCGGTCAGGAGAGACTTTCACAACACTCCAGGTGGTTCTGCTGTGGAGCTAAGCAAGAATATGTGGAAGAACATCTTATGTCCCCTGTTATGTATGGTGGAGGACCCGTGGTACTGTGGGTCAGTGTCTCTTCCACGGGTCCAGGGTCACATATGGCCACATCAACACAGAACCAATTCAGCAGACGCAGGAACAGCCTTCATCCATGACCGTCTCAGTCCACAGAACTAAGTCCAGCAGAAAACCTGAAGGCTGAGCTGGAGAGAGGAGCAGAACGATCAAAGATCCTTCCTGTCTGGATGCTCCACCCTGCTGAAACGTTAGAGGAACAGGTGACTTTGTTAACGAAGGATTTCTAAAAATCGCTCAGTGTGGGATTATGTCTGGAGTAAAGGTTTGTTTAAAGGTTTCTGACACATCTTCATCAGGGTTCGGTTCTTCTGGACCACAGCTTCCAGGGCAAAGTGAAAAAGTTCCTCTTCATCGCTGGGAACAGCAGATGATGAGGAGCACTCAGTCTTTGAGGTGGAACCCTCGACTCAGGACCAGTTCAGTCCTGGCTCCGCCCAGGTGACACGCCTCCAGGACACAAACAAGCCTCTGATTGGCCAGCTGGGGCGCCATGGCGATGAGGTCAGCTGAGGGAGAGATCAGAGGATCACCATGTGAGGTTGGTCATGAACAGAGCAGTCTGGTCTGCACTGACCTGGTGAAGGTGGAGGTTTGTGTGAGGAGAAGGCTCCATGGGACAGGATGGAGGTCCAGGTGTTGGAGTGATGGAGCAGGGAGGAGGAGAGGTGAGGGAGGAAGACTGCATCGATCAGCAGGCCGTCTGACAGAGCTGAGGAGACAACCACAGATAATCATTACTTTGAGACACAGCTCCACCCTCTCCACCATCACTCTGTCAGTACCTCTCAGTCTCACTGTGTAGTAGTCTTTAGGGGCGGAGTCAAAGCGCTCCGCTTTGGCTCCGCCTCCCATTCCGACGGCAGCTGCCTGCTCCTCCCTGTGACTGTAGTCAAAACGCAACGGTAAGGTTTCCGTGGCGATGGGTGGGAACACCGGGGGGAGGGGGGCGGTGCAGAAGGATGAAGAGTCTTCATCGGCCTCCTCCTCCTCATCTTCTTCATCAGCGGCGTTTTCCAGAAACTCCATGGAGGCTTCAAACAGGATCACTGCAGACATACACAGATCAACCAGACTGAGAGGGAGGGGCCTCCAGATGGATGATGGGAGCTGTAGTCCTGCCAGTGTCAGTCCAGGACAAGAGGCGTCATCATCCTGAAACCTGCATTTAGTAGATAAAACTGTAGAGAACCAACTTCTGAGAGGGCAAAGGTCTTCATTACACTTACAGGAGAACTGAAGTCTGTCAGATGATTCATTTATGAAGGAATGAGTCAGTCTGAAAACAAAAAGTTCATCCATCCATCCATCCATCCTTCCGTTCATCCATCAGAAACACAGTCCCTCCATCCATCCATCCATCCTTCCATCCATCCATTCATCCATCCATCCATCCATCCATCCATCCTCCATCCTTCCGTCCATCCATCAGAAACGCAGTCCATCCATCCATCCATCCATCCATCCATCCATCCTTCCGTCCATCCATCAGAAACGCAGTCCATCCATCCATC
>JAHUTI010000801.1:0-24443 GCA_036250305.1 Ataeniobius toweri | reverse complement strand
AGTACCCCTACACATAGCCCATTCTAAAATGGCCAAACTCTAACACTCAGTAGTTTAATCTAACCTCCCCAACAACCCTATACCATTCCAAACCCTTTGTGAAGTGCCTTGAGACAACATGTGTTGTGAATTGGCCCTATATAAATAAAACTGAATTGAATTGAATTGAATTGAATTGAATTGAAACTGAATATTGACAATATACAGTGTGCAGCACTGTTCATTGCCTCTCTCTTATTTGTTTCTTCTCAGTAATTGCTTTTTAAATTATTGATTTCCAAATTACTTTGTCAACAGTATCCACTAAAACATTGCTTGATGTATTATCACTAAAGCAAGGAGATAGTTTTCTCAAACTCAAAGTTAAGACAATGCTTTGCAAAGTAGGCTGTAGCTGTCTGAAGTGCCTTGTTTGCTGCCATTAATTGTTTTTGCACAAATCAAACTGGGCCACGATGACATGTATGCAGTTGTGGGCATACTATTTTGTGGTCTGCTGCCCTAATGCATGACCCAATGAAAAGCTTAAAATGGGACAGATGTAGTCAATGTCCACTACACTGAACCAACTTTAGAGAGACCTTAGTGGAGTGGCAAATATGTATAATGAAGTGCACAAGAGCTAAGAGTGAATACTAGAACCATGTGGAAGTCTAAAACAACAAAATACTTCACTAAGACACTAGGTTTCCTTTACTTATGGACTAGGAAGGTTGTGTGTCAATTTTGTTGAATAAATATGGCAATTCCACCCGAGCATCCTCTATTTTTTTTTTGCCAAGAGCAATACCATCAACTCTGAGTTATTATTTATTGTAATGAAAGTTTTTAGAGACAACAAAAATGCAGGTAGTCACTTCGGTGTTAAGAGAATTAATCAATAAGCATGTTCCTAACTATATGTGGAATATACAGGCCACCAATGCAAACAACCAAGTTTTTTTTTACTGTGTTAATCTCTACACTCGTCACCTGTTAGGCAATAGAAGAATAAACTGCTACAGTAAATAATCAGTCACTTTTCAGTTTCCAATGAATTTGATCCCACATTCTCTTTAACAAATTGATAATTCCTTACAATCCAAGATTACATAAATCTTTGAAAAGTAAAATTTGTTTTTAAAAGTTTATTTTTGGTTTTCATTTTGCTGCCTACAAAAGAAATAGTGGTCAGGGGTGTAAATTGCAATCTGTCCAACTGACTTTTTTGTCATCATTTAACAAAAACATTAAAAAACAGAAAATATTCAGTTAATGCAACCCCTGATCAGAATATTAAAAAATGATAACAAGGTTATTATTTGTATACTACGACTTTTGAAGATAAAAGGAAAAGAGTATGGTATACATTACTAGAGTGAGGGTCACTTAATATGTATGTGCAATTTTCAGTATGTGAATTTATTATAGGACAAATATGGGAACTTCAGATTGCCCAAAATACAGTTCCGGTACAGGCTTAATTACATTCCTATGACCAATTACCTAATTACTAAACCATTACAAAGACATTTCAAATTTGAAATAAAAAAACCAAATTGAAAAATTTAAAATGTAGATAAAACTATTGTTTGTGATTTAAATAGTTTTTCAAACAGGACTGAAACTACTTAGATTTAAGTGATTGTTCTGTGCCAATTCATAACCTTACAATATTGTGTTGTCACATAAAATACAAATATCTCCTTTATTAGAATAAATTTAGAGATCTTTGCACTTTGTTCTTACAGTACTCTAAAGTACCATATTAGAATATATATCTCTTTAAAAGTCATGATATTAGTTGTAATAAAATGTATGAAAATTAAATGTTGTTCTTATTGATTTAACCAAAGGAAAGGGGCATATGTGACACTAATTCTATTATTAATTTAAAGCAGTCTTATACTCGCATTTGGAAATTCAGTCAGTCAGTCATTTTCTACCGCTTTCCATAGTTGCTCGCAGGGAAGCTGGTGCCTATCTTCAGCAGTCTATGGGTGGGAGGCGGGGTACACCCTGGAAAAGTTGCCAGTCCATCACAGGGCACATTTAGAAAGTAGGACCGGCAATTTCCACCACTTACTACTTTTACTGAAACAATAAGAGCAATACCTAGATTTTTAACATAAAGACATGCCATGCACATTAATAGATTTATGCGATAAACATACTTGCAACTGGGTACATGTAAGGTACTGACATATGTAGTGTGTACTCCTCAGTATGGAATACTGCTTATGAACCTGTACAACTTAACTTGGTATAAGCGACTCTTTGAAAATTGAGAGAAAACTGAAGGCATTTTCCTAAATCTATCCAACAGATGCAGACAGATAAGATAATGCATAGACAAGTCCCCCCACCCCCACCCCCACAACCTAAGGAAGTCTAATATTGTCTTATTATTCATATTGTGGAATTTCATAGACGTGTTCTTATATACTTGGCACAACAAGCATAGATGCATCTGTTCACATCAGGGCAAGCCAATATCAAACAGGCACACAATGTTTGTGTGTTATGTACCACTTAGTATTCAAAAAAGCAACAATTTAGCTTTGTAAAACACAAACAAAAGAAACAACATGAAGACAAAGAAATGCTATGATCAACTCAAGGTTGACATGACGCAGATATAAGTGAGTACAGGAAAGAACAGACAGGTTCACATGCAGTATACATGGTAATGAAGATGATCAATGTACAGAAGCACATTAAAATAAGTTTAACAACTGACAGAGATATTTTCGATTAGATGAAGCATTGTGTAGCAAAGCATGACTATATTCTATTTAATGATGAAGGATGAATAAAGCTTCCATTATGATGTGTTTTTTTTCCAAATTGATTCATCTGCACATTGATATTTATTTTGATAAATGTGAGTACTGCTTAAATTTAACAATCAAGTAAATGGGATTATGAAAGCTTATTAAAAGCAACACTACTTGATTAACTTATATAATGCAATCAACACATGCCACCTGGCAGACATAGACATGTTGCTGTATGAGATGACATACATGCCATTAAATAAAAATACATTTAGGAAACTTACTTAAGTTTTTCTTATTATTATTTCACAATACTGTAATTGTATTAATATAAGGAATCTGTTTTTGTTTAGTAATTCAAACATTTGGTTCATTTTTACATAAACAAGTGCATTAATGTAGTAGTTAGAAATCCAACCATTCATATATTTCCTTCTGTTTTATGCAAGAAGATGGTTTGCTGCAGGGTCTACAGTAATGGCAGCAACAATAGATGAGTGTGTTTTAATGTAATGTATGCCTGAGGGTTTGTATCCTTTGTGTTAGTGCAAAGAAAAGGTAGGGTTTTCTATCCAGATGGCTTGGGTCATGTGTGTATTCCCTCTGGGTGCTCAGATCAGGTTCAGGATCATAAATCATCTTATAGATGTCTTATAGATAAGAATATAATAATACTTTATTACTCATTGTCCTTGATCCTTAGAATGGCAAAACAAACAAACAAAAAAAATATATATATATATCAAAAGCATTGAATAAGTTTGACTGCGACAACACATAAGAAGTGAAATAAAACCCAAAAGTACAACAGAGTAGTATAAACATTGTGCTTCTTTAATTTTGCTTACTACAGTCCTCCATTGTCCTTGTAGTCTTTTAGTTAAAATTGTATTATATTTAATATATATATATATATGTATATATATATATATGTATAGAGAGAAATAAATGTACACGTATAATCCACACTGAGGTTTGTCTCTTGTGGCAAGCAGAGAGGCTACTGGGGGCACTCAGCTTTCATCATCCTCTTTATATGCGTCCTTTTCCACTAACTATTTATTTGCTTTATTCATTCATCTGGTTCTTCATCTCTTTGTCAGTAGTTCCCAACTACCCAAAAGAATGATGCAAAACGATGGCAGTCTTGTAAAAAAATTTTTTTTTTTCCTTTTTAATCTTTTATAGCCTTCTTTCTCACTTTTCTTTTTGCAATCGCTGTTTTCTCGTATTATTCCCTCGGGTTCTCTGTCATCTTTGGTAGCGTGTCCGACACTTTTGGTGTGCCTGGGAATAGGGTGCCAGGAACGTGGGGGATAGTGGCAGAAGGTGCTGGGGGGAGGGGGTGTACAAAGGATGCACATGGACAAACTAGGTCAATGAAGCAGAGAAGAAGGCAAGAAAGAGACACATGAATAAGGTGTTCCTACCATAGTGCTTAAGATCAAAGTTTTACTATAATATGACAACCTTTAATACTGATTGTGAGTCAGTTGCTTATACTCTGTGTATAAATGCTGCAACAGTCAAAGGAAGAAGAGGACAAAAAGCTGACAATCGGTGTGTTATCTGTGATAGAGGAGTAAAACTGATATAAGGCAGGAGAGATATGACAGCGAGTGTGGGGGACAGACAAGTGACGACACATGTACAGGGCAGAGAGGAGGATAAAGAGGGAATTAAAAAAGCGTGAGTCAGGGCAGTGTCTGTCAGTACAGACAGGTGGTGGTCCTGTGGAAAGTGCTCATCATCTGTAGAGGAGTGAGAGGAAGCAGGAGAGGCCAAAGATCAGCCACCTGGCCAGTGGGAGTGAGTGTGATCCTCCAATAAGAACTATAGAAGAAACACAAACAGAAGAAAATTATATCAGTTTATGCAGAGAGAGTTGACTTTTAACTAGTTTTGTAAATGATTTGTGTGACTCATAAGATATAAGACATATTCACAAAGTGAATTGCAGGTGCAAAATTTAGGAAACTCTGAGTTTGTGCATGCCTTTAATTCTGAAAATAGATGAAGAGGTATAACTGCTCTTACAATACCTTCACCACATTTTTCTGCAAAGTTTGCTGACATTTAAATGAGGTATTATGTATGCATTTAGGGACAAAAACACACATATTGGTATGTAAATCTAAATTACAACCAGAACCAATTGCTTGGCATTCAAAAAGCCCAGACCTTTTTGTGATAGAACAGACTGCATTGAAAAATGCCGTCTGCTGAAAGGAAGCGTAATTGTGATACTGGAGAAAAAAGGGAAAAAGTTACATGCTATGCTGCTGGATTTACAAAGAACAGGTCAGGAATATCAGGATAAAAATCATGCTTTTTTCAGTGAGTTGTACCTTTAATTGTGGAACATTCCAAAAGTCTTACAATGCAAAAAATGGTGCAAGTAATTCTGTTAAGAAGATCCATTTGCATTGTACAACTGAGGGGCACAGGACGTGTCACATGAGTTTATAACCAGCAATATGCAATCGTACACAAGTGTTTCTTTTTTTACTCTTAAAAAATTACAAATTAGTAGTGTTTTGTATAGACTACATGTAATATTTTAGAATTTATTTTGCTTCAAATATTTTTTATCTTAAAATGAATCATTTAAAAAGGATTCATCATTCCACTAGCTTATACAATCCGCAATGTCAATTGTTTATTTAGAAACACCCTTCCGATGTGATTCCTCCTGTCACAACTTGTTATTAAAGTTTAGAGGAATGCCTCATAAAGTCAGGACATGGATTTCTGTGAATGTGAATACAGGCCACAAATAAAGCACATAGTTGGTGCAAGACAGGATATTGCAATGCTTTATGAAGTACCCCCACATGTAGTTACTGGTAATCTCAAGATATAGATGATTAAAGTGACGAACTTTTCTTTATCAGGTCTGCAACTATGAGACCTAAAATACCTAATGTAAATTCATAAAGTAGCTCAAACTTTTCATGCTAAGGACGTAACAAAAATATAAAAGCACATTTTAGTTTTGCAATTTTATGAAATTAAAATAGCGTTTATAGGTTGAACATAGGAAGTTGAAAAGAAATTAGCAATAAAGAGAAAAAAATTAAGATGAGTAAACAACAAATCACAAACTTGCTAAAACCAGCCACAGTCAGGACAGTCCATAAGTCTAACCTGGTTAGATTAGTTGTTCAAAATCTGCTAGATAAAATCACCCTCAGCTGCAGATTCAGCATAAATTTAAGTTTTCCTTTACAGTGGTAAAATCGTACTCTTATAATTATTTACTACACTGTTACCAGCTATATTTTCTACTCCTACCTAAACAGCATAGACTGTGCTTCAAAAACAAATTAAAAATGTTACCTAATTCAACAAAATGTTCTGTATAAAAAGTGGGTAGTGTATTCAAAAATCAATTTGATTTCATAACAACTGTCCATCCCTCAGGCCCAAAATCAATATCTATACTGAAGCTCAGATCAATGCATTCCTGTAGAACAGAAGATGGACAGAAAATTGAAATAGAATGTGGTGATCTTGTTAGGATCAATAGATTTTTTATCTTGTCCATTTAGTCTTATAGTGTTTTGTGTAAATTTGGAGTCATATAGTATAAAAAACTGATTAGTGTATTTTGCTCTTTTTGTTTTAAGTTTCTATAGAGTAATTTCTATTTTCTCATTTCTTGTCTGTTTCAGCTAGGCTTCCTTTTCGAGCTCCCCAAACACTGGGTGTGAGTTACTTAGTAGTCCCTCTTATTTGCCTTTAAATCCATCTGTGCATAAAGTCTGAGCATTTTTAGTTATCCTTTCATCAGATCCTTGTTATTCTGTTTGGCTTGCTAGTTATTGAAATGTTTGGTCTGTCTTTAGTCAGTTATTCCTTTGGATTTTCAGCATGAATTAATTTGGATTCTTTGTTAGATGTTCTGTTTGACTTTGTAAGTCCAAGTATAATGCCCATAGCACTATGACTGGTGGACAGCTGGTGGAACTTAAAGGGACAGCCATATCTTGGTAGGTTTGCAGTTGTGCCATACACTTTAAATTTTCAGGAATAAACAGTGCTTTAGATGTTCAAAGCTTAAGATACTGTTTTATAAATCAACCCTGGTCTAAACTGGTCCATAACCTTTTCCCATAACTGTCTACTGTGTTCCTTGGTCTTCATGCTGCGATTTGTTCACTAATGTTCCTCAACAAACATCTGAGGCCTTCTGAGGAAGAGCTAGATTTATACTGAGATTAAATTAAACACCAGTGAGATCTATTTAGTAATTAGATGACATCTGAAGGCAATTGCTTGCACTAGATTTTATTGAGTGATATCAGATTAAAGTGGGCTGAATACAAAGGCACACTCAACTATCTATATTTCTATTCATAATATGTTTTGAAAACCATGTATCCTCTTCCTTTCACTTCACAATTCGGCACGACTTTGTGTGCTTTAAAGTTTGCAGTTGTAAAAGCTGAAGTAGTATCAATACATTACATTTCACTCTCTCTGACAGACTGTTTCTGACTAAGTTTTAAGTCATTGTGAGGCCAGTCCTGCCAACATCCTTTGTGGCAGTTTTATCAACATACATTTTTTTATGAAAACAATTTTACATTTATGGCTATAATATGCCAAATTTTCAAGGACAAATCATTTTGAAAAAAGAGATTTTGACATTTTGACAGAGGCCATAATGACTTTAGGTTCATTAAGCTACCTGAATTAGGATTGACTGAGGAAATCTAAAAACTTACTCGGTAGGTCACAGTCAAATACCTCATTATTGTAAAACACTAATAGAAATAGGATTAAAACAAAAAAGCAATTAGTACTTTAGAAAAAGAAACCCCTTTGTTTGTAAGACTATAGACTAAAGTCTCACTTTCTTAAAAAAGAAATATAGTGCCTTTAAAAAAGGCACTATATCTTCTTTTTCCAGCTCCTTTCCTTTGCAAACATACAGATGAGCAAGGTGGAGCTGTGTGAATTGATCAGGTGGACAAAATAAGCGCTAAATAAGTCAGGAACAATCATCATTCATTTATCAAAAGAGTCCCATGCGAATATAATCTGTTAACCTGATGTAAATGTGGGCTACAGTGTAAGCTGCAAATTTGCAAAAGTAATACATGGCCAAGCTTCACTGTTGAGAGACTTTTGTTATTGTCATTTTTACACCACAGATAGTGTTTACCACCTTATTTGGGTCTGGGTGAACTTCAAAGTGCCATGGTAATCATCATTTGTTGAGCATTAAGCAGCTGATTGTGCCTGATGCTTAAAGCAATGTTAGCCCATTGGCATCCTTTTAAAAAATAAAAATAAAACTTGCAGGTGAATCTGTTTGATGTAGGATTTTGTGTAGTATGTGTGTGAGACACAGCTTGGTTTTCCATGATGGGGAAATACAGCTAAGCTTGGATCCTCTCCGTCAGAAGGGGAAGACAGAGTGAAGCCTGTCTCTATGGGAAAACAGACCCAATGGGAAAGCAACACCTGTACCTATGCCTATTTGGGAACTTTGGACAAAGGAAATAAGGTTAGAATTCTTACTTTTATGGCTCGCAAAAAGAGATGCACCTTGCATTCATTATATTATTTTAATTTCTTTCAATCTTGCTCTTTTTCATTTTCATTGTGTGCTGAAAACATACTTGAATTCTTTTCTAGTCTTCATTTAACCTTGCAGAATTCATGGAGGTAAAATCTCAATACAAATGCTTACATCTCTTGCAATGGTGAAGACCTTCGTGTCGCCTGCCTGATAATTACCCATCTGTCTGTGCTGTGTGAGTCTGAAACAACCCGTAGGACACAAATGCACACGCGCACTCTTTGAGAGCTCAAGAGCTTTCCTCTTCCTGTTTATGCCATCATCTATTATTTACACCATCCGCCAGTGTTGTTACATGCACATATGTGTTACATTGCATCAAGCACACGCTCGTAGGCGTTTTCATACACATGCATCTCACGCAGAATGTTCAGAAAGGTTTTAAAAGAAAACAGCGATTGTTAATAATTCATTGATGTTCATGTTTTTTGCTGTTATGAGTTGATTTCATGGCTCTGATATTTTCTTCGTTGTAAATCCCAGGAAAAGTTAACAAAGCCCTGTAGATTCCAACCACATGTTGCTGAATAAAATAAAGCTTGTTCCGCTAATACTCAAATCACACATCTCACGTCTTCCTGGAGTTTTCGCTCTGTTGAGCTGCTTGTGATTTATTTGGCTTTTTTCTGTTAGACTGTATTTTTTGTGAGTTTAACATAGTTGGGAGCATAAGAACACCAAAAGCAGCGGTAGCAGAAACTAACCTAAGAGAGTTAGCTTTGCAACTGTATTTTCGTTGAAGCTGTTTCTTAGTTTGAATCTTGAATTGTCTTTTTCTTTTTTTTTTTTTTATAAAAAGTCAGTTCGACCTCTTACCACATTTTTTTTTTTCTTATGGTCTGAAATACATGTATCTACACATTTTGGTCACTTTGTGTCTTTGACCTTTTTTTCTCTGACCCTTGTGGCTAGTTGTGTCACATCACATGCTTACTTGTACTTAAAGTGTTTTACTGAAACATTTTTTTTATTGTGTTACCTTCAAAGTTGCTTGACAACAGTAATGTTGCTGTTTTAGAAGTGTAATCTCAATTCATCAGTGAGTTTTTTCTTTTTGTGAAAATAGTTATCTGACAGAGGAAGTCTTCCTTTCACAATTGCATTTATGGATGTGCACATTAGCACCACCTCGAATGTCCGCTGTTACATTACTCACATTTTATGTAAATAATTTTCCCGGGACACTATTATTCCATGGTAAATAATGCTCAGTTGCTGTGGAGCTTCTGGCATATTGTCTCATTTTTGGTCATGTACGTTTGTGCATTGAAAACATGTATTAGAACATGTAGGAAATTAACATAAAATCAAAGTATTCAACATCAAGTCCTGTATTATCGTTGAGATATGTGTTTCTTTTTGATGCGATCCCATTCTGAATAGTGCATGTCTATTGGGATCCAAGGTGTAGAATTCAGTGCTCTGCCGCATCGGTACCAGGAGGGTTACGCTGTGACTTTACAGCTTCATTGTTTTGTTTTCTTTGTTTTTTCAGATTTATCATCAAAATAACTATCTAGGAAGGACATTATTCATGAGTATCCCAAAGTGGTCAAAAAATTATTAAACCAAATTAAATAGGAAGTAAGTCATGCCATCAGTTTCACTTTCAGCTTCAAGCATCCAGCATGCCAAGGTGGGTAAAGTGTCTGCAGCAATGTGTGATTTAAATAATATTTTTATTAGGTCTATGCTGCAAAATTTGAGTCAGAGTTGTATCAGTTTTGTAGCAGTGGTGTACATGTGCAGTATACATTCAGTGCAATAGCTGTGGCAAGACCTGTGGCAAGAGCTGCACTGGAATTTTTCAACGTGCTGCCACTAAGGTTTATCTGTTAAACAAACTGTGCAAAAAGAAGTTATTTTATGATGGCATTAGATACTTTTGTGCCATTTAATCAAAAAGTAGATAGTGTGATGGGAATATACCAATTACTTGTTTTATGACTAAAAGATTAAGAAAACCATGAACCGGCCCAAGGTGTAAGCACACTTTATGATTCCCTGGGGCCCCCAGCTGGCTC
Organism: Ataeniobius toweri; assembly: GCA_036250305.1. Classification (NCBI taxonomy): domain Eukaryota; kingdom Metazoa; phylum Chordata; class Actinopteri; order Cyprinodontiformes; family Goodeidae; genus Ataeniobius; species Ataeniobius toweri. The sequence goes on along the minus strand of JAHUTI010000801.1, from coordinate 14,073 downwards.
CAAAAGTATTTGGTTTGGACTTGTGGCTGGTTAATTACTATTATTTTGTAAAGGTATGTAAACACAGTTATAACTTAATGCTAATTTTATTTTTGTTCATTTTGTCTGAGCTGGGATAACATTTTATGCACACAGTAACTGACTGTAAATTTAAAACCAACTTTTTTTTCTTATAAACAGCAATAAACGTCCTCCTTGACTACCGAGTGTATAATAAAGGCTATTCACCAGATATGACTCATTCATAAAAACTGTTTTTTAACAAAGTGTTCTTCTTTCATTTCCCTTTCACGCCAAAGGATATAGCTAAAGCTTTCGAACATGAAGCATGGTGTACAGAGGTAAACATATGTCAGAGGGGAAGATCGAGCATGGAGGAATGGAAAAGAATAATGAAGTTCAATGTGGGGAAGGCAGCAGGAGTGTGATGTGACAAATTAAAAAATGGAAACATACAATGAAACAACTGCTGCTGAGGAAGGACACAAAGACAATATTTTTTTTTTCTGTGCTCCTAAACACTGAAAAGGGCATTTATTTCTACTTCATTCTTTTTGTAGAAATTTCTTCCTCTGCAGTCCATAAATAGCGTTTTAGCTAATATTATTTCAGCTTCCATTAAATTCTCTACCTTTTAACCAGTAATGTACTGGTTGTTTTAGGGGGAAAATAAACTACAAAGTAGATTTAGATCGTTTAGAGTTGAATGTCAGATTTGTAATTCAGATTGTTGGCAAGGCAGTGTTTAGGCATGTTCAGAAGCATCTCTGTTCACACACGCGCAGGCATCAATCATATCCCTTCAGCCACATCTTACCTGTCTTACCTGCATTGGCTACAGTGTTCTCCTGCTTGCACTTCCCAACGGTGATAGACACATCATCAATGGCGATATCCCCCTCAAAGCCTGGGCCTCGGATTCCTTCAAACACAATCTGTTTAGGAAAGACACAAGACAGAGACAAACAGATGCTATGTGAGTGAATTTAATCCAAAGGTAAAATCAGCCAGAACGTTTTTGGAAAAACTTGCCTTAAATGAATGATGAGTTTTTCTGAATAAAAGAATAATTTAATGCAAATAGCTTCTCGCTTGATCTTGCTCCCAATTTTGATCTGTAGAAAAATAATACTGTTGTAGAAACCTTTTTGTTTGCTTTTACATTTAGATGGCAAATTATTTTTTTTCCATATGTGCTGTAGTAAATCTAGCCATTTCTGCGGCTACCAGAGATAGAGACATACAGTATCTCACAAAAGTGAGTACACCGATCACATATGTAAATATTTTATTATATCTTTTCATTGGACAACACTGAAGATATGAAACTTTGATAATGAAAAGTAGTCAGTGTATATCTTGTATAACATTGCATATTTGCTGTCCCCTTAAAATGACTCAACACACAGCCATTATTGTCTAAACCACTGGCAACAAAAGTGAGTACAGCTCTATGTGAAAAAGTCAAAATTGTGCCCAATTGTGCTATTTTTACTCCCCATGTTATGTTACTCGTTAGTGTTACCACTTTTGAGCTGTTTAAATTAGTGTTCAGGCTTACATGTTAATGTACAAAGTTATTATGCAAATACTTTATGCAAATACTTCATGCAAATGATATGAAATGATAAATTTTAACACAAGTCCTTTATAATACAACAGCTCTTAAAGTTGTGTTTGAGAGAAACAATTCTGGGGACTATTAAGAAGTCATCATAAGAATAAAAGTTAAAATTTGTGTCTAAAACTTTTAATAAGTTTGACCACAGGAAATACACAATTCTCCAAGTACCACAATAGTTGCAGACATTTTTAAACAGTGCACCTACAGGACTTGCACTGTGTCAGTTTGTGGTATGATATAATGAGAGAAAACAAAAAAAGCACCAAGACATTCTTATCCATTTATAAGATGTGATTGCTTTGTATACAGGCATTTAAATTTCCATGTTCAAAGCTGGAAAAATTAACAGAAACGTCCTGAAAAGTTGCAAAGTCTACAGTTTCTCACCAACGCCAACTTCAAAATTATCGCTGTAACTTTGGGTCAATTTATTTATTGAGTCATTTACTTTTGTAAAAGCAGTCATCCTAATTTGGCATTCCTGTATTAGAAATACATTGTAAAGCTTTTAATGTGATTGACAGTACTTAACTATCCTGTTTACTTTGTATTTACCGAACACATTTTCGGTTCCACGTCAGTTTAACAATTAATAAAAGGCTTACTTTTTTGTCATGTTTTTTCTAACACAGTGCCAAATATTTTTAATTTTTAGAGCACCTTTATATTCATGAGTGCTGTATTGTGGTGTTTCGGAACATCTGGAAAGGATTAATTGTATTTCTTTTCATTTCAATGAGGAAAATGGATTCCACATATGAATAATTCCAGTTAAGAGCTCTGTCATGGAATTAATTAAATTGTAAAGTAGAAGCACAACCAGGGGCATTTGTAGGGCCTTAAAACATTGTGGGTTTTGGTCCAGGCCCTAAATAGCTTTAATTTTCATAACACAGTGGACCAGTTTTCAAATAATTTTAAGTTAAAATGATAAGGGACGTGTTGTACCTGTTATCTGCCATTCCTGGGTTTTCATTTATTGCAAATTATTGTCAGTCATACAAAAAAGGTTTACCGTAATTTTACTAGGTTTTATTATTTTTGGCAGTAGAACAAGTGAAGGATGGAGAGAAATGAAGTTCAGGATTAATGACAAAACATTTTGCTGAACCAGATAACATTCTGTGACATTTAGGAAAAAACAATCTGAATTTCTGCCTATTCCGCCTGATAAAAGTTGTTCTTAAACTCAGAGAAACTATGTCTACCGTGGGTCTAATAAATGTGCTTCTTTTCTCATCTACATAAATCAACTTTTTAAATGTTACACTCTCATCAAATCGTTTCACTCCTGAGGGTCCAGGGTCGTAATTTCTTACATTTCAAAAAAGGAAACTGGTATAAAGCTGATTTTTATAAAAAGTCAAATGGTAAGATCCTAAAAACGCATTTATTTATACTATTAAATAATTTTGCTTATTTTATTGATTTATTATTTTGCTTATTTATGATGAGAGCTTTCCAAACATTTGATTAAAATGGTTCCTTCTTTCATGAACCTGTTCTGTCCTTCCCTTCATTCTTCTTAGGAAGAAGCTTTTTTCATTTGGCCCGGCAAAAATAATAAAAACATTTTACAACACATTCTTTTCTCCACTGAGCAGGTGCGTCTTTGGTGCAATCTTTACTATTAAACACTTTCTGTAGAGAAGAAGGTGTTAACATATAGGCTACTATAGGATAGACCCTCATTCTGGACCTCTCTTGAACTCTCATCTGTTGTCCTGTTATCAGTACCATAATTGCAGTTATTAATAAATGTATACATAAAGTGGCATGAATGTATTAAATTGAGTAAAACTTTATCCTTGTTTAACTGGTTTAGTTTATATAATATTATACATTACATAAATTATTCAGAAAATTAAACCAACTAATGGTACACCTTTGAGTTATTTCCTGTTAATACTGCACCTTTACACAGTCCAGAGCATTTAGAATCAGCACAGAAGATATGAAAGAGGAGAGGGAGGCTTTCTACTGTCTTACTGCCACCAGGAGATATTTTCCTTTTTTATTTAGCAACACGTTTTTCTGTTTACATGTAGAACTGGACTATAGGACTTGCTGCAGCAATAAAATGTAATGTGGTGATCTGAAGGACCTTTTAATGTGTTCATCTACTTTAGGGTTAAATGCTTTTATTTTGACTGAAATAAAGGAACAGATATTTTCACATTATAATCGTAATCCAGCTAGAACCTCACAGAAAGGGGTCCTACTGTTTTCAGGCCATTTAACTTTAACTGTAGGTAAAAGTTCCTCTACTCTCTGTTCCTTGTCATGACCCTGATGATGCTCATTAGTGAACCTCCACCTCATGTCTTGCTGAAAGAATAAGTAATTAGCTGTCCCTTACAATTAGATCTTACTGAGTCAGCATTCAGGTTTTACTGCTAACCTCAGCCTGGGTTATGCCACTCTGCTTCCCCTTGTTCCTGTGGGCACACACACACCAGATTCCCACTTTCCAGCTGGGTCCACTGCTGCTCTATTGTGGCATGTTTGAGGTGCTCATTGTAGCTTTTCGGGTAATGAATGAGGCAGCCTGACGGCTCTGGACTGAACAGTGGTTCTGGACTTCTCCAGAATATAGATATTGCCAGTCCGCCCCTGCCTGTGTGTATAGTTTCCTAGTTGTGGTGCTGCGGTGCTATGTCTTTGTAAATAACCTTTTTTGTCTTCTTTTTTTTCAACTCATTGTCAGGTAAGGGTGAGCGAGCAGTGATTATATGGAATACAATAGAAACAAATCTGATTGTTTTTAAATAAAAATGTTGTGTACTGTCATTTTGGGGCTTAATGCATCTTGTTGACAGATACATACTTCTAAATGTCTTTGAGGTTCTAGTTTGGCATCTTTTCATACTATTTCAAACTAATTTCCAATTTTCCAGAATTTCTTTTGAAATTTTGGGCAATTGTGACATTAAATTAAAAGACATCTACTGCAGGTTTACACTAATCTTTAAGTGGTCAGTGCTAAAAGTGTAGTGGACAAATTTTGTGGTGGCATTTTTAGAACCTGTTTCTCATTCACAAATTCAGACATAGATGACATGCAAGGTGCTGCTTTTTGGAATAATTTGAGTTTCAAATTTATGCCAACATCTGAACTAGTTGTTTAAGATGTTATGGAAAACAGTGTGGTTTTTGTCCTGGCTGTGGAACTATGGACTAGCTCTACACCCTCTACAGGGTGCTCAAGAGTTCATGAGAGTTTTCCCAACCTGTCCACATGTGTTGGACCTGGAGAAGGCATTTCACTGTGTCCCTCATGTTGTCCTGTGCGGGGTGCTCCAGGAGTACAGAGTCGGGTGCCCTTTACTAGGGGCCATCTGGTCTCTGTACAAGTGGAGCATTGCTGGCACTAAATTGGACCTGTTCCTGATGCATGTTGAACTCCGGCAGGGCTGCCGTTTGTTACATAATGTGACAAGGGCAGCCCTGTTCATAACGTTCATGGACAGGATTTCTAGGCGCAGCCAAGGATCAGAATTGGTCTGGTTTGGGGACCAGGGATTTTGTATCTTCTTTTTGCAGATGATGTGCTCCTGCTGGCCCCCTCTAGCCATGAATTACAGCATGCACTGGGGCAGTTCGCAGCCAAGTATGAATCGGCTGGGATGAGGATCAGCTAGCTCCTCCAAGTCCAAGGTCATGGTTTTCTAAGTCTGCTGCCCCTGCAACCCAATCCCAGATAAAGCGGAAGACAATGAGTACAAGTATCTGAACAAGTTATGACCTAAACCTTATTAGGGATCTATGACAGGATTATTCCTGTAAGAGATCTAAGATTGTATCTTTATTTTAATTGAGCAATTTACAAACAAAGATGCCAATGGCAAAAACATTCAAATCAATGTATATTAGTAGAACTGAAAGGTGTCACATCAGTGTCCATCTTTTAGACATTCAGGATTTGGATATCAGAAGTAAGAATGTAGAAATGTATCTGGAAACACAAATGAGATCTGATTACATTTCTCATTTCTTAGGTTACTGAGATAGTACTTTTAAAAATCTAAACATTAAAAATTTATCTTTAAATTATTTTCTTTGTTCTTGTAGAGTCACTTTGATCTCACTTGTTAAACAGAGATGCTAACAGAAAACTGGGGATCTGAATACTATATTCTTGGCAGTTATTCTTATGTATAGTAATCTTTTCTGGGCCCACAACAACAACAAGACTAAACAGAAGTCTCATCTGAAAACTTCCCATTTTAGCCAACAGCCATCTGGTTTCTGAGTGACAGCCTAATTACTGCGTTGTAACAAAGGCACCAAAAGCCCACTGCACCCAGCTAATCAAAAAAACAAGCACATTCTTTCTGAGGAAGGAAAATAGAACAAACAAGGAAACTTTGTTGCTTCAAAATAAAGAACAAAATACGGACCCTTCTTCTCTAGCCTTTGCTGGAGTTTAATATACAGCAGATGCATAAAGGTAAATAATAAATATGGTCATTAATGTGCTAGTAGTTTAACTAACTTCAAAGGTTTTTCCTCTTTACAGTAAGATTCCCACCATTATCTGTCAAGTATATTTAAAGTAAGGCACTCTAACCCTTAAAAAAACAGGTGTCACTGTGAGTTGAAATTACCTGCTTAATGAAAACCTGCCTACTCTTTGCTTATGAACTACCTCCGTACACATATCTAAAATGGAGATTAATAGGAGCAGGTGCAGACATGGAGGAATAGTAAATAACGCATGACTGGCTTCACTTTACAAACTCCATCTGTTAACACCAACATGCTGCAGTTAAGGGACATGCCCTGGCATCGATTTGTGAATAAATGTATCTAGCTAAAACAAGTGTGGGTTCTATTAACCTGATTCCGACCCACCAAGTGGAAAAGCCTGACCTCACCCCACATATGCTCTCGGTATATAAAAGGTGAAGAAAACACCTTTTTATACGAGGAGCAAACAGCACAGTTAACAAGCCTCGCGTTTGAGGCTTTCCATTGCCTTTGCTTTAATCTGTGAGCAATGTGGTGTTAGTGCCTAACAGCAATGTCAAGTTGAAGTATCAAACATAAAATATATGGGGCAGGAAACAAATACTCTAATCATGGGCATGTGATGCAGGTGCACTCACATCTGAGAGGGAAAGTGATAAATCTGTGATAGCTATATAAGATTCCTCACAACGTTTCATCAATCTCAGACTAAGAGTATGTTTAGATTTACTAAACATTTATTTTGTGGGTATGCTGATTACTTTATCCAGTCAATCCAGTCAAGATCATCCATGTAATGACTGTGGATATTGCTAGAGCATTCTCTGAAGCATATATAATCACTAAAGTGTCTTTACGGGACTTTTAACATTTCAGTTTCTCATTGGCCTCTTATCCAAATAGGGTCCAATCAATCACATTAATAAAAGGAAAGTAAGCCAGTGCAGTGCCACCTTTTTATTATAATTTTTTTTTTTATTTATGTAAGGAATGAGAAAACTTCTTGGACTGAACAAATAATATAACTGAGAAAACACTGAAGCTGATTGGGTGGTATTTAGGTGGTATAAAAAGAAGGTTGGCCGCATACTACGGATTTAGGTGGTCGGCTCATTTGTGCGAGGGACCTGATTGTTAGGCAGACTGGAAGCTGTGAGGAAAACTTTAGTAGAGGAAAAATGGCTAATTGGCCAAAAGTCCAGAATCCTCTAATTTATACACACTTCCAAGCAATTTTATCACTCTTTAGCTGTAGTCAAGGTCAAGACACACTTTATTGTCCCCAAGGGGTACAGTAAAGTTTATCAATAAAATTTGTAGTGAAATGTTATGTACTTTCTGTGTGAAGTCTTTTTTTTTTTTTTGCCAGCTGAGTAAAATTTTACCTATTCATACAATGACAACTAACTAGAGCTTTAGATGCATACCTCCGTACACCTCTGACTGAATCCACTACAAGGAAGACACCAGATTGTTGTATAATTAGAAGAGATGGGAAAAAATAATTAAATTGACAAAGCCAAGAGATTGTCGAATGCTTTGACACAGAAAACACAGAACTAAAGCAACTTTATAGTCCATTACAACACAGTCACCTCATATGTAATTACTCCTGCAAAGACATCAAACAGAGTAGAGAAAATGCAGTGTATGAATGTATGTTTTTCAAGGCCTGCAAAATAGGCTTGTGCTCTTTCACAGAATTTGTGTAAAAACACCCAGCTGAAATGTAAGTTGGCTGTGTCAGCAGTGCTTCACACTTAAAAATCACTGCTGGTGATTAAGTTGAAGTCAAGTACATCTCTGTTTCTGAGCTTTGAGAGCAGCAAGGTTGTTCATTGAAAGTTTCTAAAGTAAAACAACAAATACATTAAAAGAATAATAAAATTCATGTTTCACATAAAAGGAAGAAATATCAAAATACTGGGAGCGGCAGTGCCACAGGCGTAAAGTGACCCATGTACGAAGGCTACAGTCCGCGACACAGCCGTCATGGGTTCGAGTCCAATCCATTCACATTTGCTGCATGTCTTCCCCTCCCTATCTCCAAACCATTCCCCGTTGGTCAAGTTATAAATATAGGCCACTAGTGCTACAAAAAAATGGCAAAATACAAATTCAAAACAAATAATTTATTATGACATGATAAAAAGGAACTAATAAAGAAATCTTTGGCCTTTTGGGGTAAGCTTTGTTTTCATCCCTAATATGAAAGGGGCTTACAGCTTACACACGTCTCAGTTTTTCAGAGAGACTCTAAACGAATCACTGCTTCCCCTTGTTTAGTCCGTATGCATATGCAGTAAATAAAGATAAAAAAATAACAATATTTAAATTCTACACAGGTGAAATTGGTAAATGTTAGAGCACTAAAATGGGTCATAAAATGGGTTTCAATAAATAACTGTAATTAAATTTAACTTCAACATTTCCCTTTAAATCATATATGAAAGACATTCCCTGGCAAAACAGCTAATTTAATCAGGAATAAAACAAACACACTTGTTTGAAAATGTGCAGAATTTTTATCAACCTGTGAGAGTAAAAAAGACCAAGATGGACAACTGGTGAGTGTGTAAGTGTAGAAAGAGATTCAAGGATCAAAGGGGTACAGTCAAGTGTGAGGTTGGAGCTGCAAGAGTGTTGTTTTGTCGAGCCTTGTAACCTTTAATGTTACCATTGATGTGCTGTCCACACACCAGAGGGGATGCGGTCTTGGGAGAAGGAAGGGTAAAAATGATTGACTTTGCAGGTGTTAGAGAATGAAAGAAACATGCAGATATACAGTGAGGGCTTTGAAATGCCAGCACGGGGCAGAAACTCTCTGCAGTGAGGGGCACAAAAATATAGGTTGGCCTGGTTTCCCACGGGTCCCTCAGGTACGGGACACTGTGAGAAACACAGATGGCCTCGGGTTAATCCGAAAAAGGGTGAGTGGGGACGTGTGACCTACAATCTGCTGCTGTGTTTGTGTTATTGTAATTCTTTTGTGTCATTTGTGCATTTCACGTGTTGCTCTGCAAAAACATTCTATTCTTTTATAGCGTTTAGTATTGGATTTCACTTAAAGCTTGCAGAAGCAAAATCAAACATTTTTAATTTGTTGCATTGTGATGGACTTGATAATATAAGTATTAAAGTATTTAAGTAAAAATAAGTATTTTTTTAATTTTATGTATGTTATTTTATCCCTGATGAAGTAGTTATCTCATTAAAAAATGGAAAGCTACAGTTAACGTTGTATGAAATTGCAACATTAATATACAATGACAATGTAATCACTCCTGCAGGCAGAAAATAAATAAAATTGAAGCCAACTTATTGGTTAGCTTTTCTGCTGTTTAAAAAAAACATTCTTGTATTAGTGTTAGACAATGGATTGAGAGAGGTAACCAGTAAAGCTACTTTTAAAATCATAATTACATGCAAAAATAGAGTGGAAATACATAGATGACTGGCAGCACCTCAAAGGCCTGTATGCAGTCACTGCACTGTGCACAGGATTAGAAGGTTTGTGCTCTCCATGGTCACTTCTACACTTTAAAAAGCCAAATAGCATCGAATTCAAAAGCGAACAGTGGAAATTCAAGTGAATTCCAAAATCCTACACATCTTCAAAAAGAAAACTTGACAGAAAATAATATTCAGCAAGGCTGACAATAATTTAAAATGTTTTCATTGGTGTGAAAAAAGATAATCAGTAGACATAGCATGATGGCAAATTAATTTAATAACATTGACATATAAAATAATTTTGACCTTTGAGCTTCACAACAGAAGACAATATTTCTAGAGTTGAAGCAAGTAAAATATCAAGGGGATTTCTCAGAAATGTCTGTCATTTTTAGTCAGTTAAATGTTATATTAGAAATTGATTAACTGATTTATTGCATTCCAATGAACTTAGAAGTGTATAGACAAACCTAGAACTGAAAAGAAAAAAAAAAAAAAACATTTGTTGACCAGCGCCAAAAAGCGTAAGTTGAATATCTAACAGGTTATCAGATTGCTCCTTATATAATTTGTCTTCTAGAAAAAAGAAACAAACTGTGTGTGTTGGTACATTACAGAATCCTGATAATGCACAGATTTGCTTATTTAAGTGTTAATTAAAGTAGTCTACTAGTAGCAATGCAACTAGTAGACTGCTCTATTCATAAAAAGGGCTGGTTGAACCTGACTTTGTAAATCAGAACAACGCAACTCAGAACAACTCAACTGCAGAACTGGATGCTCCCAGAGGTGTTATTTCTGAATTGAAGCCATACATACAAACATACCTTGGTTAGTCAATGCATCCGTATGTACCAGTTCTCAACATCAACAAACAGTTCTCCATTTTGTTCTCCAGCCTAATATATTCCCCTGCGCCTCATTAACAAAAGGCTAATTCACTTAGACACAAAAAATCTAAAACAAAAAAAAAACCAAGAACAATAATTAAAATGTCACGTTTAAAACCCCTGCTGTAAACATTCTCTCATACATGTTTGAGATCATAAAATGCTTTGCAGAATCAGGTCCATATCTCATGAGATTTAAAAAAGATTCTTCCAAATGAAGTGACTACTTCAAAAAGCCTTTTAAAAAAGGGAACCTTATGTAAAACTTTGACTTTAATTGTTTTTGATCACAAATACAAAATAGAAAGGTTTGGAGATAAGTCGGCTGAACATGATGCAAGTCCTTTCATCTTAGGACGAAGCAGTACCTAGAACCCAGCTCTCAAAAGACAATTAAAATTACACTTTTAACAGTTGTATATTTTAGACATATCACAGTGGATAATATTTTATGCATTAAAATTAGCTAAATACAATTACCTTAGCCATTATTTACTTTTTGAAACTAACAAGTAAGAAGCTTTAAAGTGGATCACAAGGATGGCTTCCTTTCTCAACAGCAGACTGTTGATTCCCTGATATTGATTGTAAGGGTAACGGCTCAACTCACATAGAGAGACAGAAAGAGAGGGATGATGGGTGGGGGTCAAGGGGGATGAATGTATTTATTTATTGAATATTTTCGGCATGAAAACATTAATTGGATTCTGGGTGCAAATTTGAGCATAAATTAGTGTTGGGAGGGAGCCAAATATCAAACATTTAACTGGTAACAAGATTAAAGATTTGTAGTCCTTCTGTAAAACTGTTCAAGTCAGTTTGAATTTATTTAACTAAAAAAAGAAGAAGGTAAAATATCACCTGAAAATACATGTGAATCTCAAACTAGAATATCATATAATTATTTCAGCATTTCAATTCAAAAAGGGAAACTCATATATGGATTAATTACACACAAAATAATAGATTTCAAGTTATTATTTCTGTTTTCTTACATCTAATGAAAACCTAAAATCAGTTTCTCAGAAATGATGAAAAAGAACATTACCATTAATAAAATACTTTTCATACATAAATGTTATTTTACCTAGAAGATATATGGAAAGACTGATGACTTTACAGTTGTCCAGCAAATAGTGCTTGACACCCTCCACAAAGAAGGTAAGCAACAAAAATGTCATTTTTAAAGAATCTGGCTGCTCACAGTGTTGTATCCAAGCATGTTATTGGAAAGTTGAGTGGAATGAAAAAGTGTGGTAGAAAATGGGGCACAAACAACAGTGATAACCTCAACCTTAAAGCTGCTGATATTGTATCTAAGAGGGAAAAGCACAAGATTGTTGCTCAGTTGGTAAAAGTTCTCCAAATTATATATGTTGTGTCCTTTTTTCAGTTCTATTATTAAGTTCTACTCACAATGCGGCTGCCATGCATGTGTCTGCTTGGTCCTACAAAACACCACCCCATTATGACAGTCCATCCATTTGAAAAAATACATTTTTTTTCCAATGTTTACATTTCAAGCTACTTCTGCACCAGAAACAATATCAGAGATGAACGTCCCTACCATGGTGAAAAAACGTTTACTCATCACATGAAGATAACATTTATAAAGCCCCACAACAATACCACCTTGGGGGCAGGAACTGAATGAGATCAGATGTTAACACAACATTACAAAAAGATAAAATCATAGAGAAGATTCAGGTTTTTTACTTGACAACAGATTTTTAAAAAAGCACATGTAAAATCTTTGACTTTTTATATAAGTAGTTGTGCCATCACCACTGCAAAGTGTAAAACTGTAACCCTGGCAACTGACTCAAGGGAGAAATAGCTTGTTGCTTTTTGTGGTACCAGCATGTAATTTCTACACATTAAATGGCTCCACCAGGAAAGCAGGTTTAAGATACATTGACAGTTTACCATTTCAAAAACTTGGTTGAAGAAAAGACATCCTAAGACTTGGTTGGAGTCTCCAAGTAACAAACCTCCTTCAGCTAAAAGTCTTTCACACAAATGCTTTGATGTCTGAACTGCCAATCAGGGCTTGGAAAGTATAAGGAAAGTGTACTCTAGTGTTGTCATAATCAGCAGTTGAGCATGACCAAAGCAGCAACTGGAAATCGATGCATGGTGAGGATAGATCTTTTATTGAAACCATTAATAAAGTATTAATATTATAATTATTAATGAAGATTGATGAGCCCACAGGTTTTCTGCATGATTTAGGCCTTGGGACTAAAATGTATTTGAAAGAAGGCTAATTGTGTGTCTTGTGAACCACTGGCCACATGTTTTGGATCATTAAAGTGATAAAAGAACCAGTTATGTAAAATTATTTTGTTTTCTGGCAGAATCCATATGTTTATATTTGTTATGGTAGGACAGAAAATACTTTTTCCGGGCATTATTTCCAAACCACCAGTTGGTATGTAGATAACATCTAATGATTGCTATTGCAATTCTGTGACCTCAAGATGTCACTCTTTGTTGCAATTTGTAAGAGTTAGCCTTGGAGATATGTTTACCTTCTTCACCACCCCCTCACAGCACTAAGATCATTTTGGATCTTCATCTAACCTTCTTTGTCAAAGTTCTACTTGTTTTATATTTTTTAGGTAGCTTCTCTGACTGTAGATGTATGCACATCTTGTGGCCTTTTCCTAATGTATAAAGATCAACACACGCATGTATTAGATGAATGTTATATTTCTCCTTCTTTCTCATTGAAGAGTGACTTAGAGAAATTAATCTGTGTCATGTCATATTTATATCAAAGGAAAATAGGAAGTCATGGATTAAACAAAATCTAACTTTCAAGGCACACCAGATACATTTACAAAAGTAAAGTTTGAATTACATAATTGCTTGAGTTGCATTTATTTTAAGAGAAATGTTAGGGGTGTCAGTAAATGTGGCACAGTAATTGTCTAAAAAATAAAATCCTGTTTTTAAGTGCCGAACAAATATAGTCAAATTAAAGGTTGGAAGCTTTTTTTGTTTGCGTAAGATTGTGCAGTAGCATAATCTTAAGTGACAAACTGTTTCTCTCTCTCTCTGTCTCTCTCTCTCTCCCCGTTTGCCACTCTCCCCACTTCCACCCAGTATGTTACCTGGGACTCGGAACACAACCTGGTTCATCTCCAGATGAACCAGGGATGACATAGGAATGACACTGACAGCATTACAGACTGCATTACAGACTACATTAACTTCTGTGTGGACAACAATGTGCCCTTCATGAAGGTATGGTGTTTCTCCAAAAACAAGCTCTGGATCAATCACGAAATAAAGCCTTTGACTTCACATCTAATGAAGACCCTCAAGAGGTTGGTCTTCAATCAGCCCACCAGTGAGGTCTACGTTGGATTCATTACAGTTCACTTATGAGCCTGGCATTGGAGCTGATGATGCCATTATTCACCTTTTTTTCTCTTCTGCTCTCGGTGGGGTCAGACGCTTTTCCACTCTCCCTTGATCGCCCCCCTTTTGTTGCCCTGCTTCAGCTTTTTGTCCATGTTTTTCTTAGAGCCTCTGTTCGCATATCCTCCTAATTTGTTCATTATGGATTTGGTCAGCTGGTCTCTCAACGCAATCGATCAAATTTTCCCGACGGAAAGACAGGGTAAAGGG
>JAHUTI010000800.1:0-24454 GCA_036250305.1 Ataeniobius toweri | reverse complement strand
TATATATCATATAGCCTGTTGTAAAACCTATCAGGATCTCACAGCTTCACATGGCCATGAACCCAGTGTCTCTTCTCAAGCCTCCAGCTGTACTCCAACCTGCCCACCCTCCCACAACACCACCTGGATCAGATTTAATGTGGAGAACAAGAAAATACTATACCTTACCTGGAATGATCAATCCACCTCACTAGACACCTGCTTTATCCACACCAATAAGCCTATCAACACTTATCTTAAGATCTTACTTATTAGATTCTCTATTTGATGTGGAGAAGCAGCGGCTCCACTCCAAACTGCCCCAAGATCTCTAAAGCATTACAACCAGACAATTATTTCGCCTAACTTTTAATAAACCTTTTTTTAAATTATTCCCTTTTTTCTCATGGTCAGTTAACAACCTGGGTGAAAAGACTTACATTATGAAAGAAACAGAGGGGAGCAAAAAAAATAGCGAGAGGCAATTACATTTAGCCAATTCACAACTGTCAGGGTAGTTACCCAGGAGACTCTAGTGCAAGCAACAATCACAGAGGCAGAACTGAGGTTTAACAGATTTATTAAGCACCAGGAATTAAAAGCGGGGCCGTCTTGGAATTCAGATCATGTTGGGCAGCTCACTGAGGGAGAGGGGTATGTGAGTGGGATAGTCTGGAGGAGAAGTGAAATAATGGTCAGGAGGAGTATGGATCTTACTCGTATGGTTGATCTTTCTGGAGGAGAAGGTGAGCCACGCCACAAAGACTGAGGTTGACAGGTGTGGCTGTGGTGCAGCAATTGAGGCTCTCTCTTTCTGTTTCGCATATATAACAAAAACAACGTTGCTGCAAAGTACATGGGACTGATCAATACATAATGTATTATGTATGTATGGCAATCACAGCTCAATATATTGTATATCTTTATATCTGTGTATCTGTAAACACCTGAATCCAAACATCTGTGGGTGTATGTGTAGGAAAGTCCCAACCCCCCATTGAAATCCAATCTCAACCCAATGAACCTTGCACCCCTCATGAACCCCAAAATGAATTAACCCATAGGGCCACCCCCAACCAGGACACAGGTATCGGACACATGCCCCCGAACACAAATGCCATGAATTCACGCCCCACACCCCCACAAGAGAGCTTCACCTGCAAAAAGCAGATGAAGAAACATCCACAGAGCGTGAGCCCAACACACAGCCCTTGCTCTAAGCACCCCTTGCAGCATCCCCTTCCCACTAAACAACGTGCTGCAATGGCAAGACAACTGCCCTGAGTGACCCGAACCCACACAGAGACGGGATCGACTCACTCACCAAGCAGGTGGTGCGCACCAGGGGCTGACGGCCCCCACCATGTCCCCACAAACACAACATTACTGCCACCGCAACGTCAGAAGAACCACCAACCAACTCAGCTCCACTTTCACCGGCTGGCCAATCCAAATGCCGGCAATTCCACATCCAACCAGCCGCCCCAGGTTGAGCACAACCCACCAGCCACCCCAGGGCAGCCACAAGACGCAGTCCACCGCCCCACCACCTGACACCGACTGCAGCCCAATGGCAGGCCGGGGGCCAGAGGCACAGGAAGAAGCAGCGGAGGAAGGCTACAACAGCGCGCCAAAGACCGGGCAATCTACCATCCACACTCCCTGCACCGAGCCAGCTGCCCAGCCCCTCCATCAAAGCAAACACACACCCCCAATCGGCATCGCACACTGTCCAGCTGACTCCTCCCTGCCAGAACCCAGCAGTCCCCCAAGCCGGCGGACCGGGCATCGAAACCAGGAACCTCAATCCAAAAATTCAAATGATCCCGGAAATACTAACACGCCAGCCCCAGTACTAGTCAACCCCCGAGACCTGACCCCTAACCCCAGCCTAGACAAAAAAAGCATTGTATTTTAATCATACAGGCAGATTCCAAGTCAATTACACTCATTCCAGTTTGATTCTAGTTATCAAACAATGCATTGAAGTTCAATGTATTATGCAAATTGGTTAAAAAAAATTCTATCTAAGGAAACCCAGCAGATTGCATTGAGTCACTGACTTGCATCAGTTATTAAACTCTTATTATTAAGAGACTGTCAGGAAGGGCTCCTGGAAAATTCAGACAGAATTGCAACAGCAGCACATTCCGTTGAAAAATTTAATGAAATAAAAGTAAAAACTTACAACTAGGCTTGAGGCAACAGAAGCAGGTATGGACATGGAATGACTTGGTCATAACAAAACAGGATAAACCAGCGAGGAGCAAACAGAACAGTAGAGTGTATACTGTGCTACAAGCAGGTGAGACAGGGAGACTGATTAGCAAGACGCAAGTGGACTGAATGAAGCTGATTGTGGGAACCAAAACATGACTGGAATGAAAAATAGAAATACATGGACACAGTCTAACCAACCTAAATAACTTACAGTTAGAACTAAAACCGCACCATGAACAGAATACAAGAATAAGTAAGAAACTAACCCTAACAGTATGAACTAATAAAGCACCACCTGGAGAAAATAATCACTTATGATCATAAGCAAGACCTGAAAAAGAATAAGGAGATGCTGAAAACGAACCTATAAAGGAACTCAGTTTCCACATTGACCAACTAGTTTCTCCTTGCCCTTGAGCCCTTTAATTCTGTGACATTTGGCTGTGCAAGTATGTGTTACAGCAGACCACCATAAAAGTTGAACAAATGTAATCTTTGAGCTCAGACCACTTAGCATCATGGACCTCCACCATAAAGTAAGCGCTGTGCTCCACTTGTGCCTTGCAATTTTTGGTCTTAAAGCCCCTTTAGGAATGGAGGGAGAGCTTGGATGTTGAGGAGGAGCTGAGACTAGGGTCACACAAGCGCTTCTGTGGCAGGGCCAGGACTAGCCGGAGTGACTGGATATCATGGTCACCACAGGGTGCCCCTACATAAGCTGAAGGAAGTAGCTGGGAACAGAGTAGTCTGGGTACATCGCCTCAGATGAATACTAAAAGATAGATGGATGGCTTGTAGGGGTGTAGTGGTCTATTTATACTGTAAGTGTTTGGTATAGGCCTTTCAGTTCGGCACGTGTATAAAGGTAAGAAGGTGGACCGAACCTTGGGAGGTGCAATAAATAGCTTAATTACTTTATTGAAAAAAAATCAAATATCATACTGAATGTAAACATCACTGGTATGAAAGAAATAAAGCAGAAACCTAAATCCTGCTGTCTGTAGCTTTTAACCAGCCCAAAATGCCATTGAAGTTTTTATAACAGCAGACGTACCATTATTCGGAACTCTGTCAAAGGAGTCCATCTGTCAAGGGGGGTTTCCCCACCAGGTGGGGTTCTATGGTGCATTCAAGTACAACTCACATAGTGGATTGTCTATATTTTATCAAGACAACTTCAAAGTGATATAAACATTTTTTATCGTCAAATGTAGGCACAGTCTTATTAAAACATTTCTAGACAATAACATTGATCATTTTCAGTTTATTTTATTTTATGTCTGATGACTTTATTAATGAAAAGAAACAACTAATTAAATATTGTCAATACTATAATGGCTACATTTGAGAGTTGGGACTTACCTGAGCAGAATTTGGGAACTTGTTGGTAGTAATTATGACAGTGATGAAGACACTGGGGGAACTAAAAAGGAGGGAAGCAACACCCAGACACTTGTCATTTTGTTAATAGATGTGGCACCTTTGCAGGAGGGAGGGGGTCATTTATAATCTCTTGTAGCTGCCAGAGTTTTTCAAGGACAGGGCAGTTTTATGAGTCCTTGGCCTTTTGCATGGTGATTTTAGAATTGTAGAGTTTTTGGTAAACATTCCCTGCTGGCGGCTTACACAAGTGGTGTGTGTGGTAGAGGGTGTCCTTATGATGTGAGTTACTTTGATAAGAGTGGTGAGACCAGGGTGGGTTTGCACTGAATCATAAGCTGTCCTTAGTGAAGTTGTAAAGTTCCTTTAAGTGGCCTTCTCTCCTCTGAGATTTATCAGTGTATGCTTGAAAAAAGATTGTTGCCTATTTATTCTGTCTGCCTCTGAGCATTTAACACTGTAACTAGGAGGGTGAAAACGTCTGCTCATGCAACCCCAACAATCATTACAACATATAAAGTTACTATGTTAACTTAGGTTTGGGAGCAGGGCCATGCTCCAACCACGCCTCTAATTCCCCTGCAATCTACTAATACCCAGTTCACTCAGACCTCACAGTCTGTCGCATTCTTTCAACTGTCAGGCAACGCCTGTGTTTCTCTTATTTAAACAACATTTGACTTACCATGGATGGCGATCTCACTATTCAGCTCAATCCCTCTGATTCAGACAACAACCTGCTGAACAATCTATCCACTGCCGAAACTTCTCCTCCATCCATGATGAGACAGGTTTCTCATCTTAATCGCCGGCACTCCATAATTTTTGACCCTTGATCTCAGTCACACACAGTAATACCGCCAGCTCAGAGGTCAACTCTTCTCTTTCATCAAGACCCGAGACCCATTGCCGTGACGTGCCTCAGCATTCCTCTTCAGTCATTCCAAACCGCCACAACATCAAAGCTGAGACCATAGTTAGTTATCCCATTTGGCCGCTCTGATAACAAGTCAAGACTTTTCCAGCTGCCCGCCACTTCCATATCACAACAAGTAGCAGTATCTCTGAGATCCAAGCGTCCCTGGCTCCCGGCTTTCTCCTCAGGGTCTGCTTCCTCCACCAGCATCTCCGGTGATATCTCCGCCGGCTTCCAGGCTTCAGCCCGCGCCAACAGCTTGCCCTAGTGGGATCCAGGTCGTATTTTCCCCTGTGCCTGCATCCTCTGTATAAGAGCTTTCTCAGCTCTTCTCCATTATTCCTCCATTTCTGTCTTCTCAGGCTTCAAAATCCCAGTGCACATGTATCCTTTCATCCTCCATCTCTTCGTCTATCCTTTCTTCTTTCTTTCTAATTTTAGTTCGTCCTGGGAATGGTATATAAGACTGGGGTTCATACAGCTAAGTCATCCACTACGTTCTCGTTCAAAAGACTTTACTCCTACTGAATTTGCCCTGGTAAAACAGCATCACTGTTTCTTTGTGATTCATTGGTGTGCAGTTTGCCCTTGTGAACCTTTTTGATGTGTTTTTTGATCACTATGGAGTTATTCTGTAGCTCATGTCTGCTACGTGTGAAATGTGATTTTTGACATCTTTTATTAGCTTAACGGTGGTGTCTGCCAAGTTCCTTGTTAACCTGTTTCTCTGTGATAGGTCTTTATACCTTGGTTTGACAGGAGCTCAAATTAGTTGGAACAGCATACTGTGAGCCTTCTCAGTGCCATTAGGAAGCAGTCTGTGTTGGTTCTAATGTTTTTTACGCAGCTTCGTCTCCCAGTGGCTAAGATATGAATCAAGAACTGTTTTTGAGCTGTGTGTTTGGATATTAGGTATTGTGCCTCTGGTACATCATCATGAAAACAGCCAGAGGACTCCCTCTCCACATATAGATGCAAAGCACTGAATTCTTTGTCTACATGCAGCCTCCAGCAGGGATGTTTCTGAACTAACAAATATGGTCTATTTTGGTCTTGTACTGAGAGAAAATTTCTCTCTACAGCATCTCTTATAACTTTCTTTGATCATGCAATGAGCTGCTGGAAATGAAAAGCTTTCTGAAGCGCCATCATCTCTGGGGAGATATGGTTTCCATAGCAACCAAAAGGACAGAGATGCGCAATTACCCAAGTCACTCAAACCTCCCTGCCTGGCTGTTTGTGTCTTCCTCAGCATTGTGTACTCTATCAAAGCATGATCTGTGTAATTTATCTGAATGTTTTATTTACAACAACATTCACCCTCTTCTTCTTTCCCTTGAAAGAAGGCTGTTCGCTTACATTCCCATGTACACAAGTAGTTCTGGAGAATGAGGGGTAGATTGGCCGGTCTGTGAGAAATAAGAATTGTGAGAATTGCAGTCCAACCAAGTCGAACCAAGGAACTTACTTACTTTGATTGAATTATTTTAGTTCATTAAAACAGGCAGATAATTCCATCACTTAAGTCTGAGTTAGACAACTTAGTTGCCTAACTTTGTAGGCCCAGCTGGAAGAAGTAATCCATAGTGTGTACCACTAACATTCATTTGAAGCTAGAAATAGTGCTTGAATGTTTTAGTTTGCTTATCCCACTTTTAACATTTCTTTTTCATTTTTCTAAGAACAAAAAATTATTTAATATTTTTTTGTTTGCTGGATTATTTCCATTAAAGCGTAGAGTGTAAGCCACAGTTTGAATAGCCAAACCTCCATACCCATTTTTAAGCACCCCACCTGCAAAATATGTATGGATCAGACAGCTGGCTTAGTCTGGTTGTATTACTGCTAATTGACTTAAACGATCATTCATAACTGAACAGTTTGGTCTGTTTGTGTTGCCATTAATTTGTTTTAGCGGTTGTTCATAGTTTAACAGCTTTGTTAGTTATTGTCCATTTTGGCCAATATGGCGAAAATACCCCAGGCTGCAGCTGGAGATGTGAGTCAGGAGGACTCCATTGGAATGAAGGCACGAGAAATGATTGGGTCGTTGATCCTGTTATCCCCAGAGGAGTATAAAGGTCTTAATGATTAAAAAGTTGCTCCAAGTCATAAAGAACCCACCAAGACAGACGGGTCGCCGATGTATTAGGACAGCTCACTCTTTTGTATCAGCGAAGGTTAATGTTGGAAGTTGACCAACATGTTAAACTGCAATTTGAGTTGAATAATACTTTGCAGATTGTGGATGTCCTTAAGGGTGAACTAACAGAAGCTGAAAAAAGGCTGGAGACAGCTGAGCGTAGCAAAGCCACTCCCCCAACCTTGGAGGATATCGGGGCCGAAATAAAACCCACCTCACAGGTTGAAACCTTTGAAGGTGAGCCATACCTGCAACATCCTGAGAGAACCTGCATGCCAGATCTGGAAGAAGAGGAAGCGGTGCTCCAGAGAGTCCCTTCCTAGGCTCATGGTGTTCCCCATACATCCACCGAGTCCAAAACAGTTGTGAGTAGTCAGACTAGGTTCAGTGGTGTGGTGTCCCACCCCACTGTAGTAGGCAGCAATGAACAAGACCTGGCTGCGGATCCAGTAGAAGTAAATAGTTAAAGGTTTAGAGCCGAGCAGCCTTCGAACTTGACTCACAGCAACCTCCTCTACGACCCCTCACCTCTGCCAAGGTGACGGGAGAGCCGTCTCTGGGAATGAGGTGGTTCATACCGCCCTCAACCGCTGCCCAGGACCCGGGTCCTTGGAGCACAGGGCCCACCATTGTACCATGAGCAGCCTCCAGTACCTCCCCCGAGGGTGAAGCGTGGTGCTCTGACACATCGTGGATGTAGCCGGAGTGAACTTTCAGATGATGACTCAGATGGGCCAGGACCTATCCCTGAGAGTGGATTGCGCACCCACCAGCTTGAGTCTCTTGCCAAAGACATAGAGAATTTCGATCCTAATAATGCATAGTCAAACATTGATGATTATCTTAGGGAAGTCGAACGCTGTCTTTTCGATTTGTACTGCCCATCAGCTCGGGAAAAGTTGAAGCTCATCTGGAAGACAACATCCAGGAGCATCCATGTGTTCATGGAGAGCCTGCCCCCTGGAGTCTGAGACCATTATTCCACCCTCTGTGAAGCTTTAAGGGAAGTATATTCGGTATACACGGACCGGGCCTCCGCAAATCTTGGGGCTTTCGCTATCCAGCAAAAGAAAAGCAAAGCACCTAGGGAGTATTACCGGCACTTGAGAGCCGCTTACTTCCAAGGACGCAATGCTCCCGGCATAGAGGAGGTGCATGCTTTTAAATCTCTATTCATCCACAACCTTAATGAAAGTGTGCAGTACGACGTTACTATGTATTGAATTATGTATTGAATACGGATTCTTCATAAAATGAAGAACATTATGGAGAACCCTGAGCATCCTCTTCATGAGACTGTCCTACAACAACAGAGTGTCTTCAGTCAGAGGCTTCTTCAGATCTGCTGTAAGACGGAGCGCTACAGGAGATCCTTCCTGCCCACAGCCATCAGCATCTACAACGGCTCTTTGAAGAAACCCTCATAATGAGCTACAACAACATTTAATTTCCCTTTGGGATTAATAAACTATTTTTGAATTGAATTGAATTGAATTTGAATTGAATTGAATTGAATTGAATTGAATTGAATTGAATTGCAAAACAAAGACCCTTAGCATGCAAGAGATCCGGAAGTATGCTCAGATGGCATGGGAAACACGTGCACGCCCGACTAAGAGATCAGAAGGTGAGGCTAGGGTTTTACAGGTGCAGACAGAAAGAAACAGCCTAGTGTTGGAAGGTCAGGAAATGCCGTCAACCAAAGTCTGGTAAACTGGATAACGTCCGGTCAAGCAGATGCCCTGACCATCAAGCGAGGCCTAAAGGTAAAACTGACGGTAAAGGGTGGAACCGACATGCAGAAGGGATTATGGGGAAAGAGACGGAGGATGCCTTCCGCAAGATGTCGGCAGAAGCAGTGCACCAAGCCACCACTCCACCACAACCCTCATCTCAGGAAGCTGACCCTCCGGTTAAACCAGACCAGAAATCCCCGTCAGCATGACTAGGCATGGACTCCGTCTCCACGGCCACCAGAGTCTACCTGGTCAGGTGGGGAGACAAATCTGAGAAACCTCAAGAACCCCTTGGGCCCTCGTCAAGAGAGACACCAAGGACTCTTCCCAAGGATTCTTGGGCGAACTAACCCACAACAAACATGCACGTCACCTATACTGTCCGACCATTATAGGGGGATGTGTTAAGGCGAACGCACTTCTGGATACAGGATCAGAAATCAGCCTGATCCTGTTCAGCTACACCCAAGACCGCTCATATATAACCAGTTGGGTGTGGTTGGATGTTTAATTCCAAGACATGACATTGGTGTACCCCATGTACATTTGCTTATTGGACACAGAGCTTCTCCTTGTTGGCCAGGACCTGCTGGACAGGTTGGCCCTACTCACTGACTGCCACCAGGGCCAACTCTGGGCCCAGGTGGAGGTGCCAAAACCCCTGGGCGCAAGCAGCAAAACACCTATTGTGACCAACCAAGTTACCACCTTGAGGGGCCCAAAGAACCTCTAGCGAAGCTCGTGCCTTCAACAGAGCCAGTCTCAGGCACCTCTGGTGCACAACTGCACCCAGTCACCAAGGAAACTCCACTCCGCAGTCATGACTCATTTCTTTGCTCTTTGAAAAGCACAGGTGTGAAACCTTACAACCCCAAAGTGGTGGAAGGTGTGCACCTGGTAAACACCTTCGTACCTGAAGTGATGCTAGCACTTTGGTTGGAAAAGTCCGCAATCAGCAGAGAGCTATTTGACTGTTTGCGCCAAGAAAATCCACTCTTAATTGAGTCACAACGCAGCCACTGACTGCTTTGAGTAGATATAAGATGCCTCTGCCTGCTTACAACGATACAGGAGATCCTCGATAAGCTGTTGGAGAAACAGATCATTCAGGAGTGCAACTCCACGTATAACTCTCCAATTTGGCCGGTGTTAAAATCGACCAGAAAATGGCGCCTGAAAATCGACTGCCATTCATTGAATAAGTAGGTACCCTTCTCACGCTGGCCCATGATCCACCTGGACCAGAAGCTGGCTGGGAGATGCTCTCTTTTTCTCCACAGTGGACATGGCGAGTGGCTTCTGGACGATGAAGGTAGACCCGGCCAATCAGTACAAGTTGGCATTTTCAGGAATTGCCAATGTACCTGGAACAGGTGCCCCTTTGGGTACTCAAACTCTCCGGCTGAATTTAACATTTTCCTTCACAAGGCCATGTCAGATGCCGCAGCCCGTGGAAACCTAATTTATGTCGATGACATCCTTATGAGGAGCAGGACGTTTGAGGAACATCTAGCCCAACTCTGACACGTCCTGGACCAGCTTGCCGCAGTGGGGACTAAGCTGGCGCTCGCCAAAGGCCAGTGGTGCAGGACGAAAGTGGAGTACGTTGGTTTAACCGTGGGCCCAGACAGCAATCATCCCCAAGCCAGCAGGATCCGGGCCATCCAAGACATAAAGGCTCCGATGAATGTGTCTGAACTCCGATGTTTCTTAGGGGTTTGTAAGTACTCCCACCAGTTTATTGAAGACTATGCGGAGATGGGCAGACCCCTCACAGAACTCCTGCGCAAAGACAGGTCTTTCACTTGGGGAGGAACTTGGTTCTGCTCCTTGCCTGGCCTACCAGGATAAGGACAAGGAGTTACACCTTGAAGCGAGCTTCTCTTCCCAGTGTCTGAGTGCTGCATTGAAGCAGAAATATAACCAAGACATGCGAGTTGTTGCATACGCAAGCCAACCTTTGAGTAACGTAGAGGTTAGGTTTTCAGACTGTGAGAGGGCTCTGCTTTCTACAGTCTGGGCAGTTGAACATTTCCACAGTGACATTGGGGGACAGAAAGTAATCATTGAGACGTGCCATCAAACAGTCACTTTCCTGAACAGCGAATGATTGAGAGAAGGAAGAGTGTCCAACAGTCACATTGCAATGTGGATGATGGCACTCCAAGGTTATAACATTGAGGTGAAGTATGGTCAGAATAATAAAATGGTGTTGGGGCAGGGGTTAGTAGAATGCCAGCACTGTGAATGCGACACCGTAACAACCACCGTCGACACACCTGCCACCCTCCGGTTTTCTTCGTCAAGTCACCATTACTTCGATAAAAATGTGTGCGAAGGGCTCCCGAGAGCCTACATTGACGGGTGTGCCTTCCTTCATGAAGGTCGACCACAAGCTGGTGTGGGCATCATCTGGGTTGGACACCACACCACTAAACCAAACTACTACCAACTGGGGCCGAAAACAAGTCAGTATGCAGAGATCGCAGCAGTACTCATCACCCTTCAGCAGGCTACAGCCCTGGACATCAAACAACTCCGACTCCAACTATCCTCGGCACAGTTTCATCTCCCATCTCCTGGTGTGGAAAGAGAATGGAATGAAGAATGCCAGGAATAAAGAGGTAAAACACTCAGAACTCTTCCTGGCATGTGACCATCTCAACATGGAACAGGGCATGGTAGTGTGCTGGAAAAAGGTGAAGGGTCGTTCCCGAACATTGGGCCCAGACAAGGACGGAAATGATGAGGCAGACCACCTAGCCAGATTGGGAGCTGAAAGCGGAACCCTGTGGGATTTCCAAAAAGAATGGCTTCCTCCCTCTCAGACCCATGTCTGTGCCATCACTCGGTGACAGACAAGGGAGAGGTGTGAAGACCCCCAAAGCTCTGGGGAGACTCTCCACCTCGGACATAAACCCAATGATACCAACTTGACAACCATGCAGGACCAAAACCCTGACCTCCACCTCATCAGAGAGCTACTGGCTAATGCTCCGTCGGCTGAAGCATCGCCATAGGCAACGGGTGAGACCAAGGAACTGCGGACCCTCCAACATAACCTGTCCCATCTGAAGTTGGAGAAAGGTTTGTTAGTCTACACCCAAAACGGGCACGGGACGCGTCGATGGGTGGTCCCAACTAACCATAGGGGGGTCATGTTAGCCTATGCTCATGACTTTCCTGCAACATCCCCTCCAACAGGTGGCATACTGGCCTTTGATGGCTCATGACACCCAGGTCTACATCCAAGGATGTTTGACCTGCTGTCATTTCCAACCATCCCAGCCACTCGGTCGGGCTCCACCTAAGCAAAGGGGGGTTACATTCCCTTGGTCCCACCTGCAAATGGACTGGGTTGGACCAGTCCCAAAATCAACCAGAGTCAATAAGTACCTCATAACTCATCCAGGTTGGGTGAATGCTGTCACTGTTGTTGCCAGACAACAATTCTGAGTGCAACTCTGCCAGACCGGACATGTACAAAAAAAGTGTATGAACGGCCAAAAGCAAAAAATGCCGTACGCAAAAGAAAATCCGGATGTATAAAACCATGCACACGCACACCAGCAAGCAATTTCACCTTTATAAATCACAGCTTCACCTCAACATTTGCGTAAAAGGTTCCGCCTCATGTTCTACCCTCTACACGCCCACATTCATCCATAAATGGTCAATGTAAAGCACCTCATAAATGTCAATGTGTAGTTAAAAGAGCCATCTGATCAATCTTTTTTCATGACAATCTTTTTTCATGACAACCACAGAGAAAAGAGCACAAAAACGCAATTTCACCAAAGCAGAAATCGATATGTTGGTGAGTGAGGTGGAGAGTCAAAAAACATAATGTTTAGTAGCTACAGTGTAGGGAAATCTGATGTGCTGGTCATATTAACAATATTAACAATGCCATCATTATGCCTAGTGCTGGCTGCGATATCCCAGACCTACGGATAATTTCACAGAATCATGTTGTTCCTAAAAGTAGCTTCAGGCAGAGAGTTAATTAACTGTTGATTAGGTTGAACACATACCTGACGGCTTATGCGCGCTGGTAAGAGCTGGTTGCCAGGAACCCCAGAGTGGTTAACACCTGTAGTTAAACAGGGATGGTGTGGTTCTGTCGGCTAGGTCTCTCCAATACTGAATTCAGTTCAGCACACAGATCCAAGAGCAGTGCTCTAGGGAGTCTAAATTGGCATATTAGCCTGTCATTATCATGGGCCAGGAAACCTTGGTGATCCATGAAAACGGGTTCCCTCCTAATTCGACCATTTGCAAGGTCTTCCAGCAGTGCCAGTGCATCCATCACGCAGCATTACGCACAAGTGTCACTATGAAAAGTGACTTACACCAGTTTGAGGCCCCATTTTGTTTGTACGCCACATTTTTAAATGAGACCTCAGACCTCCATATTGAAGAAACTACACAGCCTCTCCACCGACGCATGGCTCTACAGAGGAGAGCCAGCTCATCAGGACAAGACTCAGCTATGCACCTACACCTCAAGGATACGGGACATTTTTGAGAACCAAAATGTTCATGTTTTTGGGTTTTGTTGGTCTGTTTCACAATTAAGTTTTTGAATCATACTTCTGTTTATTATTTTCCAGGTTATGCTTTTGTTTCATGTTTTTCTAGTTTCTGTTAGTTTGTATTCAAGAGTTTCCGTTCTGCTCAAGCCACATTTTGTCCTGTCAATCAACTTTATTCGGTTCACCTGCACCTAGTTGATCTGTCTTCTTGTTTCACCTGGTCACGCTCCATAAATACACACCTGTTCAGTTATTCATGGCGGAATCATTTTCAAATCATGTTCATGCCTTGCTTTCAGATCATGCNCATGTCTTGTTTGGATCATGCCATGCCTGTCTTGCCTGCCCGTTTGTTGTTTTGTTCCTGCCTCTTTCTGTGAGTGAGTTTTTGTTAATTAAATCTTTTTTCACCTACCATCATGCTGCCTGCACGTCTGCATTCTGGGGTCCTACGTTGCTCAAGTCCTAACACATTTTGGACAGAGACAATAGATGGTTTGAAAGAGGAGTGAAGGAAGCCATTTATATCAAACAAGAGATACCAGTTCTAAACAAAATAGGAGGCCCCAGATTTCAGCTATCAAAAACATCCCGTTTTACATTAAGCCTGATGCTCAGTCAGTTTCATAACAACTCACAGTTTCTGGCATGTGACCAAAGCATCTCAGTGATCCCGCCTAAAAACTGCACTAACTACATCATATTGTTAGGGGACTCTAATCCATGTGTGAATTTGGCACAGCCCAGACAGCGTAAAAGCTTGAAATTTCTCCCTCGCTAGCTGAGAATTGAGAAACCCCTTCAGTGAAACTTCAACTACAAGAACTCAAGTCCAGTTATTAGTTTTTTAGCCTTTTTTTGGATTTGCCATGTCCTAGATGACTGAGAATCTTCAACAGCATCCCCAAAAGAGCTAGCAATAAAGTAAAGACAGAAATAAAATATTATATAAATTTGTGATGTAATTGCAAAGAGGTTATTGCAGTCATAGTGTGATCCAAAGGAAATGCCAATAAAAAGCTTAGTATTGAAGAACAGATGCACCCAATTCTGACACCAAATGTGAAGAAAATCATTGAAGTGATTAAAAAGAACAGTTCTCAAAGAAACCCTTGAGAAATCTGTACAATTCCCACTCTACAGTGTAGACTATTTAGGGAGGAGTTTCAGTGTACAAAGGACAAGGAATCAAGCTGGAGGTGGACAAGAGCAATCTCCAAAACATCAAGATACATCTTTCATCCAGAATAAATCACATGAGTAAGAGATTACTTTGGGAAATCTTGGACAGGCTCCACAATAGTTACATTCACAAATGTCAGTTGAAACTTTAATATGCAACTAAAAGAAGCCCATATCCAGCACCAGTGTTCACACAAAGCTGAATAAAACTTCATGATACCTACATCCAACAGTGTTTTGGGTTTTTTGCTGCCTGTTTTCTCTTTTCTTGTTGAGTCTGCAGCATCTGATTTACCGCTGTTTACTTCTAAATCTGCTACAGCCTCTGTTTCCTATCATTTAACGAGTTTTGCAGCTCTCCTCGCATCTCATGCTGCTTTTCTTTGCTGTCTTCTTCTGCAACTCTCTCCTCTGAACTGGTAGTTGGTCAGATACTTCCAGTTACCTTTGTGTCAGCTGTGAAAATCAGCTGTGATTTGTCTATGTGAGGAACAATGTCAGGAGGTTCACAGATCTCTCCATAGGGGTGAAAGGTCAGAAGCAATCAAGAGGTTAAAGGTCTTCTTTGAAATTCTCAACAAATCTTTTTTGACAATGTACAGGTTAGATTTAATGTGCCTTAAATAATGTTTGCAGTTAGGCTTCTTTTCATCATCCTATTCTGTTCTTTTCCACCATTCTCAGCTGACTTTAGATCTCACTGAGTTCATGTCTCTGTGCTTCTGCTGAAGCATTTAGTTGTGTCTTTACTCTGTCCCTCTGCATGGTCACTTTGTTGTTGTTTTATATCATTAGTGCCTCTCAGCCCAAGGATTCCTGATCTGCTGAACCCCCGTTCCAGTGCCTTTCAGCTTTCTTTGATCATCCTTCAATGACTGAGCTGCTCATGTTTTCTTTTGGTTGTTGTGTTTTATTTAAAGTCCACCAACATGCAGCATCATTTGGGTTTTTTTTCCCAAATCAATATGAGGTTAGTTTGTGTCTCTTTTATGTACAACATAGTCTTTTCATGCAACTTACTGGCAGATCCACATAAAATTCTGAATGTTTAAAGCTAAACGTCTGCATGTGTCATGATTTGAAAGTGTTTGAATTTTGTTCTTGGATTTTTTTTCTGACAATGGTTAAGTTTTTCAGGTGGTGCTTTAGTTCATTCCTCAGGTTTAGTTCCTTAATAATCCTTGCATTCTATTCATGATGCATTTTAGTTTATTTTCTGTAAATCTTCCTTTGGTTAGATTGTTTTCTTGCATCTCTGTTCAGCTCATTCATGTTTTTGTTCCCACTCCCTGCCACAGTCAGCTGGAAATCAGTTTCATTCCTACCACCTGCACCATGCCAATCAGTCTCCCTGTTTCACCTGTACCATGCTCTATTTATACGCTTCTGTTCTGTTTACTCCTTGTTGGTTTATACTGTTTGTCATGCCGAGTCTCCCCATGTTCATGTCTGCATCTGTTTCCACCCGCATCTATTTCAGCCTGCCTGTTGTGAGTTTCTCTTTTGGGAATTAAACAACTCCGAAAGCCTCCACCTTCTCTGACATTATGAGTCTAATCCACAAAGCCCAAGCAAAGAATAAATTTGCTCCAGGGCTGACTCAGTTTGAGGATGTAAAAAAGGCATTTCAGAATAAGAACACCAGAAGAAGAAAACAGTTTTATCATCCAACATCATTAAACGTTTAAGGCAGCTCAAATAATATGGGTTATTATATTCTTTAGCATTTGAAAAGATCAATAGCAACATGATTTTCCTCATTGAAAAGAATGAAATAACACAAATGTTAAGTTCAGTCAGGTTCACATATCAATAACTGTATGCAGTGATGTTTTACTCTTGGCTTATTCCTTTCTGTAAGTTTTTATTTTGTACCTGGCTGCATCAGTTTGTACAAAATTCTGTATGTGTTGACTCAGCTCCTAAAAGTTAAGGATGTAGGTAACTACGCAGTAGATATTAAAACTTTCCTTTAGATGTGACTCAGCCTATTTAGTGAATGGCAACAGCTTCGTCCACTGGGTACTTAAAAACATGTAAAATCAAAAGCGGTTAAATTTCCTCAAGTTTTCACTGATATGCTGCCAGTACTGACATATTTGGATGTCTGTGTTCAGAAATAGAAAACTATGGTTCAATGAGAGATTTTTTTACTCCACATCATAAGGACATATCCTGAAGAACCCTAGATTAGCATTCTGAGCCTGAAGAAAAGGGTGTTAAAATGATCTGTAGTGATTATCTCTCACTTGTTTTCAGGTTTTCAGACTTTTCTACTTTTCCTGCAGCTTTGCATCCCAGACTTGGGCTGTATTTTTTCAACAGTGCAGCCAGTGTTATTATGTTGTCTACAGTATGTTTTTCTCTGCCAAGGAAGAGACGATGAGTCCCAACTCCTAGCTTGTGATGTGACACTCCAATTGATCCAGTAAATATTATCAGAAAGGCATTATTGGTTTCTCTTTTCATCCACTTTGGCATTTATTAATTTATCTCCAAAACCTTTAACAAAATCAACATCATGAGCAGAAAATATTCCACCACTGACTAAATGTTTTAACAGGGACCCAAATATTGTTTTCCGAACTCTGCAACTCAATTTTACATTTACACTGTTTTAAGATTGTCATGAAAAAGGAACAGATGCACATTTATTCATTGCAAATAACTTTGTTTCCTTGAAGAGTGTACTTTATAATAAAAACAGTTTTACTGTTGCAAAGAAACTACTTCTATCCAAGAACAACAGTCTAGGTTTGATATCTGGAAAATTAGTGAAGAAGAAAAAGTGAGAGCTACTATAAGTCCTGTGTGGTGTCAACAATGAAGCATTCTTAAACATTCCAAAGGGTTGCTTCTCATCCAAGAGAGTTGGTCCACTCAAAGTTCTCTCCAAGAAAACTGGCATGACTAAAGAGTGGGATCAAAATCAAAAGAGCAACTTTTCCCAACAGTCCAGGAAAAATTTGACAGGGACCCAGGATATAATCCAGTCAGATGGAGCACTGTGTCACAAGTTAAAAGTGATAATGAAATGGCTCATCCATCCATCCATCCATCCATCCATTGGGTCTTGAGGTCCAGTTCATTCTGAGGGATTCCAAGATGTTCCCAGACCAGAAGGGATATATACTGTATACCCTCCAGCCTGATCTGTGTGTCAATCAATGAATCAACCTTTATTTATAGAGCGCTTTACACCCCCAAGTGGCCAAAGTGCGATACAGGTCCAAAAATAAAAACAAAACAAAGACATAATTAAAAACAGCCTGATATCTCTGCTCAACTGGAATTAAAAGCCAAGTTAAAAAGATGTTTTTTTAAAAGGAACTTAAAAGATATTAGTCACCCTTACAGCAAGAGAAAGATTGTTCCAGAGTTTGGGAGCAACAGAAAAAGCTCTGTCTCCTCGGGTTACAAGAGGAGTCCTCGGAACATCTAAAAGATTTAGAAGTTCTGACCTCAAACCTCTCCTTGGAAAGTGCTTGTGCAAAACACTTAAAAGTCAAAATTAAAATCTTAACATCAATTCTGAAACAGACAGCCAGTGCAGGGAGGACAATATGGGGGTAAAATGCTCTCGTGGCTTATTACCCGTTTCCAGACGGGCAACAGCGTTTTGGACCAGCTGCAGGTAACGTAGAAAACGAGTTGTCAACCCTGTATAAACAGAGTTGCAGTAGTCCTGTCTAGAGGTGATAAAAGCATGTATCATCCTTTCAAGGCAACCAGAAGGCAAACAGGGTTTGAGTTTGCTGATTAACCCCAAATGATTCAAAACTAGACTGGACTACTGACCTGTTTATCAAATTTAAAACGGTTATCAAAAACCTCATCAAGATTCCTCACAGCAATAAAAAGATCTTAAAGGACCAATATTACTGCTGCATCCTCAAAGCAGATCAACTCTGTCTTATTTTCATTTAAATGTAAAAAGTTTATCTCTATCCAAGACTGGCTTCCTCTTGTTCTCAACAGGAAATACATTTTCAAATCATCTGCAAAACAATGAAAAGGTATACTATAGTTCTTAAGAATCAACCCCAAAGAAAGCATATAAAGTGTAAAAAGAATAGGTCCTAAGATGGAGCCTTGAGGTACCTCACAACTCAAAGGGGCCTCAGAGGAGGAAAACTGACACAGATTGACAGGACAATTTCTGCCAGACAGATGGGAGAGAACCCAATTAAGAATTGTGCCCTTAAAACCGACGGGCTGCTCCAGACGTGATAATAAAATATTATGGTCCATGGAGTCAAAAGCAGCAGTAAAATCAAGCCAAATTAAAACAGCAGAATCTCCAGAGTCTGCAGTTAAAAGCAGATCGTTAAAACCTCTGAGTAGTGCTTTTTCTATGCTGTTATATGATTTAAAACCAGACGGAAATTTTTCAATAATCCCATGAAGCTAGATGCTCCTGAGATAAACCACATTCTCTAAAAGTTTGGAAAAAAGGCAACTTAGAAACAGGCCTAAAATTTGACAGAACATTAGGATCTAAGTTGCTCTTTATAAGGCGAGGTTGGACCACAGCATGTTTAAAGGCAGCTGGGACACAACCTAAAAAAAGAGGTGTTGAGTAAATTAACAATGTAAAGACCTATAGCAATAAAGACCCCCTTTCGTAGTCTTGGAGTAATACTGTCACCTGGACAAAATGAAGGCTTCAGCCTTCTTACGATCTTTGACAACTACAAGATAGAGACACATCCAAACTGGTCTAAAACAGCTGGGGTAACAGGGGGTATAGCAGGATCAGGAGTGGAATGGAAGAGTGAGGACCTGACACACGCACTTCGTTTCATGACTGGGACCACTCACTAACTGAGTGAAGTTAAAAGAGGTGATCATATTTAAAAAGTCTCGAGTTAGTGGCTTGGTTTCACAACAGACGTGAATGTTAAAATCATTTCCAATTAAAATAAGATCATAAATCAACACAATCCCAAATAAAAGTCCACAAAGTCCTGAAGAAAGTTATTGTTAAACTTTGGGGGCTGATAGATCCCCACACACAGCAACCGGGATTCACCTTTAATCTCCACCAGTTGGACCTCAAAGCTGGAAAGCAGTCAACTGGGATCTGCTGACATAGGAATGTGGATCATAACAACAGAGCGGCTCCTCTGCCTTTCCCTGCAGTCCGAGGAGAGTTGAAGAAGTCGCAGTCTGGTGGAAGAAGTTCAGGGAAGGGGGTGACCTCACGTCTCCGTCACACACATGAAGTCCGGTTCCGGTGAAGTGAAAAAAATCATTCAGAATAAAAGTTCCATTTGCTAGAGACCTAGCGTTAATGAGAGCTGTGCAGATCATCACCTCCTCCTTAGCAGCTGAAGAGGCCCGAGAAAAAAAAAGTTGCAGAACTCCACACAGCGTTGGAAGCGCCGGTTCTGGCGAACAGGAGGAGTGGTCACTGGCAGGTGAACTTGGTATAGAGTCAGCCAAGGGACAAGAAGAATGATGATTCCAACTGAAACGAATATTAATTCCAAAAGACTTCAGAATAGCCTTGATCCTCACCAGTACACCCCCTCGTGGGGGGGGGGGGGGGGGGGGGGGGGGGGGGGGGGGGGGGGGGGGGGGGGGGGGGGGGGGGGGGGGGGGGGGGGGGGGGGGGGGGGGGGGGGGGGGGGGGGGGGGGGGGNCCACCTCTTCCCCCCCCCCCCCGACTTCTAGGATGCCTTCTCTTCATAGAGATGACAGGTGTGCGACGCAGGAAAGCCGGTATGGCAGAAAAGAGTGGTGGAGGTTTTGAGGGTTCATTATTGGATGTGCAGGTTAAAATTGACTTTATGAAAATGTCCAATATGTTGGAGAGCTTGGTGATCATAAATCAGATTAGCAGAAACATTATGCCAGCAGATAAAGTAAAATTCAAAAATTTCTGAAGAAATTTGGACAGGGCCTGCCTCTTGGTGTGTGCTTCTCAGAACAGAGTAAAAGGTTCTGTGACTGAGGTAGTTCCAGTGTGCATCAGGATTGAGGGAAGAAAGCAAAGATACCAACCTGGACTCTTTTATTGTTTAAGCAGTAATGCTATTTCTATGCTAAATTCCCAGTGTACTATTTTAGCACCTTTAAATATAGATAGCAAGTAAAGAAAATGTAAGCTTGTTTTTTGAAAGTCCTAATGACTGAAACTGTGTAGATCTGTTGTAGACCCAGTTGGAATAGCCTATATATTAATTATCTGACAAGTATATGATGATGGCTCTGATTTTAAACAGCAGCTGGTACACTTAGACCAAAAGCATGACTCATATGTCCTGTTTTCCACTGCTGCATTGAGCTGCTTAGGTATTTAGGATCATTATGAATCCTCCTTTTGCTGTAATGAGGCCTAAAACGGTAGGAGTGTGTTAATCTGTACAGTATCTGTCAGTTTGACCTTGAAGAGCCAAGCTGAGGCCTTCTCCTCTGTCAGCAGAGGCAGAGTTCTGTTGCTATGGAGATGGCTCCCAGACTGGGTATGTCCCAAATCAGGCGCTGGATCCTTCGAAGGACCCGGTCTATGTAGACTGGGTCCTTCGTCAACCGCTAAAACCATGGAGGCTGGAAGTGAGCAGCTGCGGATTGGGACGGTCTAGAGGCACCAGGCTGGCGGGGCAAGCCGGCAGTTACTACGGTGGGAGCAGAAAACTCCGAACTCGTCGGAGCACGTTTGAAATTAAGCAATGTCTTGATAAATCAAGCAGATATTTCACGTCTACACAGTTATATTCCCGCACTAAAAACATTTTAGAAGTTCATTTGTGTCACAGAAATGTAATTTTTCATAATTTAATCACAGCTTTTGCCACTGTGGTCCGCCATGGCTGCCCCTGCTTGACCAATCCGCTTCAACCCGCAATGAATCTTGGGAAATGATGGAAGGATACGAAGGATACTCACGACCCATCCTTCAAATTGGGCAAAAGAAGGACATACTTGTTGGCCGCATTTGAAGGAGAATTGAGGCTTCCTCCCACAGTCCCAAGACATGCCTGTTAGGTTAATTGATCTCTCTAAATTACCCTTAGGTGTATGAATGAGTGTGTGCATGGTTGTTTGTGTGTTGCCCTGTGATGGACTGGCGACCTGTCCAGGGTGTACCCCGCCTCTCGCCCATAGACTGCTGGAGATAGGCACCAGCTTCCCCGCGACCCACTATGGAATAAGCGGTAGAAAATGACTGACTGACTGACTGGAAGGATTCATGAATTGGGACGGGCTTCGTCGCCTCGATGTGACGTAATAGGCCTACAAATCCAGCCCCTGAATTGGGACATACCCACTGTCAGCACACCCGTGTGTGTCTGTGTGTGAGAGAACAGCTGCACTTGATTGTCTCTCCCCTGAGTCTGCATAGCTTTTAATCAGAAAAAGGGGTCCGAACAAGTCAGTGCTGTATGAAAACCGTACATGGTAAGTTTTTAAACTGTGGCCAACAGCCGTCCCTCGTCCCCAATCGTGGAGATTTTCATAGCTCTACTTAATTCACAGTATAAGATAGGATGATGGAAAGAAATGTTGTCAGTCATGAATTCCAGCTTAAACTGTCACTGAAAATACATGAGAAAAGGGCTTCGGAATTCTTTGACTCCTGGCGATCGGGAGGGGTTTGTCGGAGAACCGTGAGACCTAGAGCAATTATTAAGAGATTGTATGAAAGCAGAACCTTGGCCATAAAAACTGACTGAAAATGGTGACTGTAGAGCAACATTTGTGGCCGTGAGGGTGATTTTCCTGCAAAGTTTGAGGTGCTTGAAGTCTAAATTTAGAGTATCCGTAACCAGGTATCAACATATCGTTTTCACTTCTGAAAAGATGACGGATTTCTCTACAAATTAAAAGTTAAACTGTGTTTCTTGGTAAAAGTATGGCCACACAGCAGAGCCTCAAAAACAGTGAATTTTGATTATTTCTTCCTCCTCTGACCCCACTCATATATGTATGGGGATTTTGGAGCATGGTTTGTCAGTAGTTACATCGCCATGGTAACTCAAAACGTCAATTAAAGTAATAGCACACATCTCGAGGCCGAGCTGGACGTGATATATATATCGCGGGGTTGCATGCTACGGTTCAGGCCGCATTAGTGTAGACGGAAGATAAATAAATATGATATACTGTATAAAAGGGGCCCCAATAAAACAATAGCAATCACAAGGAAGACAAAGTTTAACAGACAGCGAGCCGCACATACTGGCGCCATCTTGCCACCCTGGGGTCCCCTCTGAATCATGCATGCTGGGAAAACCAGCATGCCAGGAGGCACCCTAATCACATGCCCCAACAACTACAACTGTCTCCTTTTGATGCAGAGTAGCAGTGGTTCCTCCAATCTTATATTTTCAGTCATGATCCGTATTTCATGAACAGGTGAGAGTCGGAACGTACTGAGTCAGACCAGAAAATTAAGAGCCTTGCTTTTTGGTTCAGCTCTTTCTTCAACAAAGACAGACCAGAGCAACAACAGCATTACTGCAGACATGGCCTCAATCGTCTAGCCATCTCCTGCTCCATTCTACTGTCACTCATATACAAGACACCAAGATATTTAAACTCCTCCTCTTTAAACAAAGACTGACCCTCAACCCAGAGGGATCTATCCACTTATTTCTGATGAGAACCATGGCCTCAGACTTAGAACCGCTGACTCTCATTTCAATCGATGCACACTCAGCTGGGAACCTGTCCAGTGTGCGTTGAAGGTCATGGTCTGTAGACGAAAACAGAACCACATCATCTGCAAAAATCCAAGATGAGGCTCTGAGATTTCCAAACCAGACAAGGGGGCATCCCAGGCAGACTCCAAACCCACTCAGGGAACAATTTGGAGTTTGTGCCGAGAATGCTGATACAGCTCCTGCATTGGTTATACAGGGAGAGGATAGCTGCCATTAAGAAACATACAAAACCAGACCTTGAACATACTTAGTCTTACAAAGATGTAAACACTTCAATATTCTAAACAAGAATGGTAAAAAATAGCTTCATGTTACATTAATTCCACAGACTGTGCTTAAGTTTGTCCAAATGCCATGACTATACAGTGGCTTGTAAAAGTATTCATACCCCTTGCATTTTTCCACATATTGTCACATTACAACCACAAACATAAATATATTTTATTGGACTTTTATGGGAAAGACCAACATAAAGTGGTATACAATTGTGAAGTGGAACGAAAATTATTACTTTTTTCTTTTTTTTTAACAAATAAAAGACTTAAAAGGGCATTGTGCAAAAGTAGGAACCACCTTTTGCTGCAATTACAGCTGCAAGTCTTTTAGGGTATGTCTCTACCAGCTTTGCACATCTAGTGACTGAAATTTTTGCCCATTCTTCTTTGCAAAACAGCTCAAGCTCAGTCGGATTAGATGGAGAGCATTGGTGAACAGCAGTTTTCAGATCTTGCCACAGATTCTCGATTGGGTTTAGGTCTGGACTTTGACTGGGCCATTGACTGGGCCATTCTAACACATTAATAACACATTAATATGTTTTGTCACATAGCGTTTTGCATTTTGGCCAATAAGTTCAATTTTAGTCTCATCTGACCAAAGCACCTTCTTCCACATGTTTGCTGTGTCCCCAACATGGCTTCTGGCAAACTGCAAACGTGACTTCTTATGGTTTTCTTTGAACAATGGCTTTCTTCTTTCCAGTCTTCCATGAAGACCACATTTGTGCAGTGCACGACAAATAGTTGTCCTGTGGACAGATTCCCCCATCTGAGCTGTGGATCTCTGCAGTTCGTCCAGAGTCACCATGGGCCTCTTGGCTGCATCTCTGATCAGTGCTCTCCTTGTTCAGCCTGTAAGTTTAGGTGGACGGCCTTGTCTTGGTAGGTTTACAGTTGTGCCATACTCTTTCCATTTCCAGATGATGGACTGAACAGAGCTCCATGAGATGTTTCCATGGGAAATCTTTTTAAAGCCTAAGCCTGCTTTAAACTTCTCCACAACTTTATCCCTGACCTGTCTGGTGTGTTCCTTGGACTTCATGATGCTGTTTGCTCCCCAATATTATCTTAACCAACCTCTGAGGCCACAGAGCAGCTGTATTTGTACTGAGGTTAGATTACACACAGGTGGACTCTATTTAGTCATTGGCAATCATCAGGCAACTTCTGAAGGCAATTGGTTGCCCTCAGTGTAAAGGGGTCTGAATACTTTTGCACACTGCCCTTTTCAGTTTTTTATTTGTACTCGTACTCGTACTCGTCGTCTTCCGCTTATCCGGGACCGGGTGGCGGGGGCAGCAGACTCAGCAGAGACGCCCAGACGTCCCTCTCCCCAGACACCTCCTCCAGCTCCTCCGGGTGGAGCCCAAGGCGTTCCCAGGCCAGCCGAGAGACATAGTCCCTCCAGCGTGTCCT
>JAHUTI010000799.1:0-24474 GCA_036250305.1 Ataeniobius toweri | reverse complement strand
GTGACCCTGTGACTTCTCTCCCTAAGGCTCACACATGTTAAATCTCAGTTTTATGGTTATACATGCGAACTGAACTAATAGCATGAAAGTACATGATTTTAATTCTCAACAACATCCAAAGGCCCCCAGAGCATAGAAACCCCAGGAGAACCACCGCCGGGACTACCACAACCCCCCCAGAGAAAAGCAGGAGAGAGTACCTGGGGAACCACCCTACAGCCACAGTGCAGAAGCCCCAGGTAGCTGCAGCGACGAGCCCACAGGCCCCGCCCGCAGCCATCTACGCCCGAGCAGATCAAGCCATGGACCCAAAGACCCGAGACCCCGGGACTTATCACTCCCCAAGCAGAGGTCCGACAGATCCCAGGGGTCCAGGCCCCGGCAATAGGCCACCGGAAGTGAGCCAGCACACACCAAAGCACCCAGCCCCGGATACCAAGAACCACAAGTGCACCAGGGGGCAGAGACACCAACCACCATCAGGTAGTGTGGCAGGAAGGAAATAGG
This sequence comes from Ataeniobius toweri, assembly GCA_036250305.1. Lineage (NCBI taxonomy): Eukaryota > Metazoa > Chordata > Actinopteri > Cyprinodontiformes > Goodeidae > Ataeniobius > Ataeniobius toweri. Next base: position 23,967 of record JAHUTI010000799.1, on the reverse strand, counting down.
CCCCACATTTGATTGGGGGCCAAAAATAATCCAGAAGAGGGAGCAGTCCAAGACCCAACCTGACACAAAAAACAGGCACACAGTCATAATCACACATTCCCACCCTCATGGGAACACATAAAAACACTAGACCCACGCACCCAACATAAAAACAAACAACAATGGACGTCGTACACTCACTCACACTCCCCATACATACTCTATACTCCCAGGTCTAGGTGCCGATACCCCATAGGGGCACCAGTCCTGGACCCAGGAGGTGGTCCCCTTCCCTCTGGGGGTGGAGACAGGCAGATCGCCCCAGCACCTGAACCTGGGCTAGCTGGTGCCTGAACCTGAACCCCGACCTGGACCCCGACTCCCCGCCCCAACCCCAGCCCCCAATTACCACATCCTCATCCAGAGAGGGGGGCCATGTACAAAAGAGGCGTCTACATGGTCCAAACTAGCCCGCCAACCAGAGGATGAAACATTCCCAACCCCCCAATAAATTCTGATCCTAACCCCATGAGCCCCCCCCCCCCTCACCCCAAATGAACCCCAACATGAATTTCCCCACAGGGCCACCCCCAACCAGGACACAGATATCTAACACATGCCCCCGAACCCAAACACCATGAATCCCTTTGCCACAGCACAGGGGCACACCCCCACAGATGAGCTCCATCCCCAAAAAGCAGACAAAGCCACGCCCACACAGTGCAAGCTCCACAAACAATCCTGCTCCAAGCACCCCCGTTGCATCCTGCCCCCTACCACACAGCGTGACGGCAAGGCAAGAGCCCTGCTACCCCAGCCCTTGCCCACAGGCGCAATAGGGCAGACACCAACTAGTACTGCAACCACAACGGACCCCCCGACCCCACACCAAGATGGGACAAACTTACCAGGAAAGAGGTCCCCTGCCAGCGGCAAGCACCCACCATGCATTATTAAGATAGATTATCAACTGTTGTTACTCGACAGTTAATAATGTGAACATACATAACAGCTATTTGCCAAATGTGTGCACCCCTATTAGCAAACAATTGTTTTAATGTTATATTAATGAAAAAGTGAAATTCTAGTGTGAAAGATGATATAATTTAATAAATACTAACACTGACACAGGTCAGAAAGCATGTTTATTTTTGCGTGATCATGCATTGGCTGTTCACCACAGTGCAGTCTCACAGAAACAGTGGCTGCAGAGAAGAAGACAGTTGGTCATTTCAAGCGAACATCTGTGGAGCAACTGAGCTGGTTTTTACAGAATTTTACTGATGGTTTGTAGCATGCAAGTCTACAAGTGCTGTAAAAGCTGCAAGACAGAGCCCATTTGTGGAACAGCAGTACTCTCACAGTTATTTATGGACATACAAATTCAACCTGCATATTTGTTGACCCCAGAAATAATCCAGACAGGAAGATGACGTCCTGACCAGCATATAAATTAGACGTAAAAAACTTGACAGTGAGTATCAGGCATCAGTCATGGAGGTTACATCTTTCTGCATTTGTAAGTACAGATTTAGATAAGCAGCTTCTTTGACTTTGTCAGTACATTGTAATGTTCTCTTTTTTATGTCTTTGCAGTGATGAACATGTTTGTCCTGCTGATTGAACACAGCTATACTGCACAGAAAATTGGTAAGTTTTGTAGTGACACTAATGTGTTATTCCTAAAAGTGAAAATTAAAGTTTCTTTAGTTTTTCTTCTTGAAAATTCAAAGCTTTCAAATTAATCTGATCATTTCAACTGCATCAAAAAATGCTGAAAAATCTAAGTAGCTAAGTAGCATGAACACTTTTATCATTCTTTCCCTTTCAGATGGAGCTTTCCCTTATATCTTTCCAGAGAGACTCCAGTTCTTTGAGTACGAGTCTGTAACTGTACAATGTAAGCTGATAGACGGTGTTAATGCCTGGAGAGTAATGAAGGGGCTCCATAAAGCAAGACCAACAAATTCTTCAGACATCTGCAGCTCACCAGCACCTTCCTGCACAATAAAGCCTGCCTTGGAGAGACACAGTGGAGAGTACTGGTGTGAAAATGATCAAGGGAAAAGGAGCGGTGCAGTTAACATTTCTGTTACAGGTATGTGTAGCAAAAAATCCAGAACAAAGTTTAGAGTGGAGAAGAACATGAAATCTATTCATATTAAACTAGTTGCAAAATAATATATATATAGAGTAGAATCCATCCAAAACCTTTCCTTCAAAATACTGTCCTTTAATTATATATTTTTTTACCTTTGTCACGATCTGCCATGTGAGTATTAGTTGATATTTTCCTATTGATCTGTTTTCCCTTAGTTTTGTCATTTAGTCTGGTTCTTTGCTTACCTTTTGTTCTGTTAGACATGTCTCTCTGCTAATTACGTTAATTGGTTACATTCCCTCTGTCTCCTTCCAGCCTGGTCCACACCTGTCTGTTGTTCCCCCTGATTACCTTGTCTGCCTGCTCATTGATTTTCTCTGGTTTTCATTGTTCCTTGCTGGTTCCTTCTGTTTGCACCTTGTTACCTATCCTGTGTCTTTACCCTGGTCTGGTCCTACGTTCTTCCATGTCTGTTGCCTGGGTTTTCATGTGGCTTATGTTTTTCACCTTCCTGAGTTCCTGTTCCAATTATAAGTTTATTTTTTTATTAAACCTTTTCATCAACTCCATTCCTTCCTGCACTTGGGTCCTACTTCAATATTCATCATGACAACTTCTACTTCACCGTACATACTTTTCTGGATTTAAAAATATAAAGAAAATTTAACAGGATTCCTTCAATTCATCCCATTCAAATTAAATGTAAGGTTTTATTAGCCAAACAACTTCGGTAACATAATTACCTAGAATCAAGAATATTTAATAATGTTTCATTATTTATTCATAATTTTTTTCTCAGCTAGTTTGGTGATCCTGGAAATTCCGACCCAACCTGTGGTGGAAGGATCGGATGTGACACTTCCTTGTATCCACAAGGAAACAGAGCTGATTGCCAAACTGAAAACTGAATTAAACCACATAAGAGATTTCTACAAAAATGGTTTCCATCTCATGACCCTCTATAGCAGCAACATGGCCATCCTAAATGTCACCAAGGCTGATGAAGGGTACTACAAGTGCAGCATCTCTGGAGCAGGAGAATCTCCTGAGAGCTGGCTGGCTGTTAGTAAACCACTGAAGGGTTAGTTGATTTATTTTTTTTTTATTACTACCTATTATGTTGGTGTCGTGTCATTGGTTAAAATCTAAAATGTACTTTTCAGCACCAAATGAAGAGAGTCCCCCTGTGCAATGTCAGCAGTCTAAAACTGTTGTTCTAGAGTCTGCTGTTAAAGCTGCATTATTGGCCTTGTTGTCTGCAGTGATTGGAGTGATTCTCTACAAGATAAAACAAGGTACTGATAAGATCCTTCAGAACTAAACTGTTTTTATTCAGACCCACTGGAGCATTTTTCAGCCTGATTGACATATGCAAGGTCATACTAGAGAAATTAAATCCGATTTAAATTAAAGACTTTGACTAGGGCACTTAAAAACCATATATATATATATATATATATATTTATTTGGACCCGTTGAGGTGGAGCTACTGGCTGGTCTGCTCTTTGCCCTGCTCCATAAGTGTTCTTGAGCTTAAGGTCACAAACCAATAGTTGGACTTTCTCCTTTTCTGTTGGAGGGTAGAATTTATTGTTGCATCAGATCGTCATCAAGGTCATGAAGCAATGAAGCATTCTCAAACATCACACTGCCACCACCGTGTTTCAGTATTAGTAATTATTGTTATATTTACACCATTCATAATGAGACGTATACCTCCCAAGAAGTTTTGTCTCATAAGAGTCTTGGAAATCAACTAAATGTTTTTAAGCAAATGTAGTTTTTCCGGTGGTATTTTCCAATGGATGACATCTTGCCCAGTCTCTTTCTTAGTGAAGAATCATTAATGCTGACCCTAACTGAAGCAAGTGAGGCCTGCAGTGTTTTAGATGTTGTTGTTGTTTCTTTGTGACCTCTTGGATAAGTCATTGCAGTTAATTTGGGATGATTTTGTTGGGCCAGCCCATCCTGGGAAGATTCACCACTCTTCCCTGTTTTCTGCATTTTTTAATGGCTCTCACTGTGGTTTGCAGGAATCCCAGAGCCTTAGAAATGGATTTCTGACCATTTTCAGACTGATTGATGTTTCTCATCTTTTCTTAAATTCCTGCACATTGGGTTATTTCATGTTGCCAAGATCTTTTAGCCTACTTCATGTTGTCATACAGGTTCTGTTTAATATTAACGTGTTTATTTGACAAAAAAAGTCAAAATGGATAAATGTGTAAGGGGACAATTACTTTTTCACAGCACTGTGTTGACTATGAATGTGAGGAAATGATCCTGCATTTGTCTTCATCAAATCTGAATTCTTTTGCATCTTTTTTTTATCAACTGATTTGATGTCAAATGATGTAGCTGATAGAAAACTGTATTCAGTCTTAATTTTTATGGCTTTTATTGTTATATTGTACTTACTGATTTTTCATGTATTCTCTTCTATTCTTTGGTGAAATTGGGAACCTGTTTAGTCAATGTTTTGTTTGTATGTGTGCTATATATCTGACAATCACCACAGTTTTTTCTATTGAGTTGTGGTTTAGAACTTGTTGCTTTTTAAATCGACTCTTCTCAAAGACCTTTTGTGTGGTTATTTTCTTGCCTTGTGAACCTTCAGGATCAAACTGCTTCTTCTCTGAAGAACGAACACATGATTCTCAACAAGCCAAAACAGGTGAGAAATGTCTTACTGTATGTTTAAATAAACTGGACAGTAACTAATCACTAACCTGAAAAACTGTTTAGTCTTTGAGGGACAAAATTGCATCATAAAATCTTTTGGTTTGTTTTAAGGAATATGAAACTTTCCAGAATAATCACAGTTTAGTTGCACAGGTTTTGTTTTGTGGCAGAAAAAAAATATTTTATTACCAATTCAGATCATACAAATTATGCTGACCTTTTTATGAGGAACAGCTGGTCTTTGTGCATGTTTTGTTTTACAAATTAAGTTGGTAGTTTTAAACAGTATAAATTAACAACTTTTATTCTTTGATGCTAGTTGTGATAATTTGGTAGCACTGTGTTTAATTTTAAGAACCATAGACTCTACTAAACTGTTTTCAGATATAAGACTGTGAAGCACAGAGGGGAGTAATTTTACCTTCTCAGTTCAGAACCACAGAATAAAACCACAGGCTTCAACAAATGGACCTTCTGTGTGTTTATTTTGATAACAATGTGAGTCAGGCTCAAATTAAGTATAAAAATATAAAGTAGCTGCTGCAGCAGCTGGATGAGGTGTAACTTCAGCATCATTTTCTCCTCAAATTCATTTTGGTTCTTATTTATTTAAAGAATAAAAAGCACAACGAGTGAGGCAAAGGAAGTCACTGTGAAACTGCAGTCAGCATCATTAACCCTCCACAAAGAGCTGAAGCAACATAAATAGAAAATGAAGATGACTGACTGAGATCTAATAAGAGCAAACTAAAATGAACCCAACTCTGACTGAAGACTGTGTTTCCCATTAGAGGCAGAGGGGTCCACAGACAGCGCCAGCCCATGTTTGTCTGATCATTGCAGCTTGGAGATCGACTCCGACACACTGGCATAAAGCATTTGTTCTCAAATTTCTTATTTTAAATTGGACATTTTTCAGAATTGACATGGCTGTTCTTAATATCTGCATATTAAAAACAATGTATGCTGATCAATAAGTGACCATATTAAATTTTTCTTTTATTGTAATTATTTTCCGGCTTTTAATATTATCATCTTTACACGCAATTGTTTTTTTTTGTTTTTATTTAAGAAGGCTCAGAATTAGATTTTTAACAAATCACTTTTTGCTACCAGGTTTTCCCTGCCTTTTGCCTGACTGCTGGAGATGGACTCCAGCTCCCCTGAGACCCATGATGGAAGAAGCAGATAGATGATACTTTTTGCTATCATAGAACCTATTATTTTAAAACCCTAAGTACAATTAATTAAATAGAAATACTCTACTTCTCTACAACTTCTGTTTTCAAAGTACAAAAAAGTCTGATCTGTTTCTTTTTTCTCTATTTCTGAAGAAGTTTAAAGTGAAAGTCTAATCTATCTTGTAAATATTTATTCCATCATTTCAGTTGTTCAAACTGTTCATACTGGTTTTTATGATCAAAAATGTTTTTTTTTTAGATGTAATTGCTCTTCTTGAATAAATGTTGCACATTGTTTTTTTCTCTTCATATATTGTGTAAATCCAGGCTTTTCTTCCAGAAAGTTACAATTTGCTTCAATTTTATTTTTATTCACGACTATGTTCAACTAAAGTTACGCATTTCAGGTAGATTAAGTAACCTAAATACATTTGACAGTATTAGAATAAATTAAAAAATTTATTTTTGAGCTCTGTGTTAAGTTAGAACAAGTAGTGTATGAGTATTATATAACTGGCAATAGAAAGTCTCTCTTTCTCTTTTTTTTTTGGTTTTAATTAACTTCTCTGATGCACTTTATGACCATATTAAAAAAATAGATTTGGTTAAACACATAAAAACAATTTAAACAAAACAGGTAAAAATTAAATTCCCGTTAGTAAAGAAAAACAAATGGCAGCTATTATAATTTCATATCTTACACACTAATTAATGCTCTGTTGTCTTCTCTCACCGTTAAAAACTTTACAGTTGTCAGAGGTCAACATATTGAAGGATATATGAGGAGTTAAACTAAACTGGTCTGATTAAAGTGAATTCATGAACAGAGAAGCCTAATATTGGGATGAATTCTTAGAAAAACACCTCAATCCTTAATCAGTTCTTTACAAGTGTATTTTGCAGTTCGGTCCCTGAGGTTTCTGCACCATCATGTAAATAATTTACACTGTTCATCTGAAAAAGTTTCTTTATTTTAGAATTTTTAATCAGAAAACGACCACATATATGGAAAAGCAACAAATCTGCTGAGGTGAAAGATGTTGACAAGTTTATTTTCTCACATGATGTAGAAAACAATCAAAGTTGATTTGTTTCTGTCTCAGCAGTGAAATCATATCTGTGTCTCAACTTCTTTCAGCTGTTTTTGTATTTCCTCTACATGGTTCTCTATTTCCTGTTTTCTCTTCTTCAGATTGTCAACCTCCTCACGTGTTCTACTCATCAGTTTCTCTGTCATCAGTCCCATATATTGATGACCTTTCTTTCTCTCAACCAGTCTGCCATTGCTCTCTGTTATGAGTTTTTTCAGGTTTAAGTATCCTTGTGCTTTCTTTTCTACCACGTTCCCCGTTTGGTTTCTTACTTCATCATCAACTGCCTTAAGGTTCCTCTCATTTGCTTCACTTATTTCCTCTGCCTCCTCTTTTTGATCAGTGAATCGTTTTCTCTGCTCCTTCAGTTCCTCTGACATCTTCTTGAATGCTTCAATCTGCTGATCAATGCTTCTCTGATCCTCGTTTATATTTTTTATCTCCTCCTCTAGTTTTGACTTTTTCTCAGCCAGATTCTGTTTTTCTTCTGCCATGATCTGCTGCTGCTCTTCATTCACTTTTTCTTTTAGTTTCTTTATTGCTGCAGAAACAAGAAGTAAAATGAGATTCTGGTTTTGATCAGTTGAGTTTCTAATTAGCAAAACAATGACTTCATTGAACTTTATGTATTTGGGGGCAGCATTAAAAAATGAAGTTAAAAAGTTAACTTAAGGTTTGGGAGCAGCAGTCTACTTACCATATACCTAGCTCAAGTCATGTTCTTTCAACCCCACCCTTCTTTACCTTCAACCAGGATCACCTCATCCCATTACCCTTATACCTACTTTCCATTTCTCAATCTTCATCCATGCCTTTGCTGCTGGTTCCATCTGGGGGGGGTCTAAAGTGTGGAGGGAAAAGCTATTCCTGAAAGCTGCCACCTCACGCTAAGTCTCTTCTTTCTAAGCCTTCATTAGCTAGTCTCCCCCAGAGGACCCATCCTCACACTCAATTCATCCATCCCCTAGATCCCTTCCTCATCTTTGTGGTGTGGTCCTTGCTGGTGAAAAGAACTTTAACCCAGGGCTAAATATGGAACCTCCTTGAATGACAAAGAAATATTAACTCACAGATTTTGGTTTGTCGCCATTTCCAGATGAAAGTAGCAGCTCCAAGTAGAAGTGTGAGGCCCAAGATCACACTAAAGCTGATAGAAACACTGCAGTCAGGCGGAGGAACGAAGGAACCATCTGAAACAGTCATGAAGAGCTCCATGTAAACAACAATAACTGAATTGTTTGATGATCAACGTCTGTTAAATGTTCTACCTTGGACATGAATGTGTGTCTCTCTGGTCTGGTTGATGTCCTTCTGTTGAACTCTGCAGGTAATGTTGTTGTTGTGTCTCTTCTCCACAGTCACTCTGCTGCTGACCCTGTAGAGACCATCAGGACCTCTGATTTTCTCTGCAGGTCCAGCAGACATGATGTTTCCCTCCCCGTCCAGCCAGAAGACATCAGGTTCTGGATACCAGCCTGAAGAGCTGCAGTCTAACATCACTCCACTGTTGCTTATATCAAGTCCTGCTAAACTGATACCAGGTGAGGAGACAGAACCTGATAATCGGAGAAGAAGGAAAAGTTGAAGAATCACATCTTTTAAGATCATCAGCTAGTAGCTACCTGTTAGAGTCAAGCACTGAATGAACTGCAGACCCAGAGTTAACTTCACATTTAAGATGTTAGGTTATGGTTCTTTTTTTAATGAACATTTAGTACTTTTTTTCAAATTACTTACCTTACTCAGTTGCAGTTACGTTACTCTTAATCTTAGTATACTATTTTTAATAACCGTATAGGATTTTTTACTCAGGCTGTAAATTTTTCCATTACAGAACAGTCTCTTATTCTTATTTTTTTTGTTAGATTTTTTTAACTTTGTTTGAATCTGCATGCTGCCATTTGCCTTTCACTTTGCTGTTGATACAACAGAATTTCCCACCTGAGGGACAATAAAGGTTATTTCTATTCTATTCTATTCTATTCTAAAGTGAGCTTTTTGAGTAGTTATGAGCAATCAGTACTCACTGGTTAGAAAGTTACTATGATACAGAAATTTATTCCAAGTAAAATTTAATCCATTATTTAATCCTCCATTCCTTTCGAAATGTAATATTCATTCAACTATTTCAAACTTCAGAATTATCTATGTAGAGGTATTTTTTATTTGCTTTTTAAAATCTTTAATTAACATTGATTTAAATATACTTGGCATAGATAACCTTAGAGCTGCACTAAACATTGACCTCTTTCAGTTTCCTCAAAATCCTTCAAACCACAATATAGCAACAACCAACCCAGGGTTAGATTCAGCATCTGTTTAATGAAATCACTCTGACTGCAAATTCAATCAAAACCTTGACCTTTAACCTTCCACATTCTGACTTAGAAATCATTGTAGCATTATAAACCCATCTGAAGAACTTAAACCCCTCCACCTAAATCTGGTAAAGGGGTTGGAGTTCTTCAGGCTGGCCTTGTTTGAGCCTCAGGTTCGGAAAATGTTTTACAAGGTTGCAATATTAAGCAATCTTGTACTAAATTGCTCATAAAAATTCCTGATCTCAACTTGATACCATTTAATTTTAGATGAATAAAAATAGGTTTGGCTTCTAGTATAATGTACTGTATAAGGTAAGACAATATCATCAAGACATTAAATAGCTCTTAAAGTAACCAAGTTTTCAGTAGTGCATTTAAATTTAATAAAACACATTGTGAAAAATGTTAAATATGCTAAGAGCTAAAATTAGGAAAAACATTATTAAAATAATTTTAAAAGCCATGAGTTAATCAATGAGTTCCCAGTTAAAGTCTCAGAATAAACAGTATTCCTAAAATTTGATTCTGTGCTAAAAAATAAACTAAAGACAGTTTTTGTTGGTTAAGTTTTAATAAAAATGTTGTTTAAATTTTCTTTCTGTCTGGATGTTTTCTCATTAGAGGGTCAAAGGATGTGGTGTGCATTTAATTTTTCTCTGTCATGTTAGTTTTTATTATTACAGTCCCAGGCCTGTACTGCCTCCATCTTCTTGTGGTTGTTTTTCTTTTCCTGTACTGCCTTTCCATGTTGCAAGGTTCCTCCTGTTACCACATCTCCAGTTGCTGATTGGTTGCCTCCCTCCACAGGTGGACTCCCGGCCGGGCCTTAAAGGTCAACCTGTCCAAAAATGATTGGCTGGAGGATACTTGGACAGCACCGACCACCCAGTAGCTCCTGCCAATGAGGAGGTCAGGTGGATGAAAGGAAGATTTAAAAGTGGCCCCTACCCTTCAGTCAGCGGTGCTGTTCTTCATGTGCATTATGCCATGGTTTGTTTGTCTGCTTGGTTTTGCTTCACTTCAGTGACTTTGACTTTTGTAGCCAGGAGACTTTATTTGGAAAAAAAAGACTTCACTTTTATGGTTTAAGCCACTGGTTTTATTTTCTGCTCTTTTGATTGTGTATTTTGTTAACGTTTGGATCTTTTACTATTGCCTTCAATTAGAATCATTTCGCTCTCAAGAAGATACTTTGTTCTGTAATTTAATCATTCTTATGAGGAGAACTTTGATCATTGCTGTAATTTTGTTTGTTTTGCTCACATACATTGATAATCAAGCCTATGGGTTTTAAAATTAATGAGCCAGGATGTAACATTTTTGGAAGTGACTATAAAATGTCAAATGTTCAGTTTGCATAACAATCCCCATAGCAGTGCTGGGGGACATTCATGCAATGGAACTTTTACATTTAAAATTTTTGGTGTCTGGGCGCTGTCGTTGAGCTCTATAATTTAAAAAAATATTGATTCTGCCTTATTTCTCTCATATCCCGACTATCAAGCTGCAGAATTAAACTCATAAAGAATAGTTTTACTTAAAATAACTCCCAATGTGAGTAAACCTAAACCCAATCAAGATCTGAATGATAACGTTGCTCAAGCAAGTGAAGATATTTGAGATGTTACAGAAACAGCAAAATGTCCTGATTGTTGCTCAACAAAAAGCTTTGATCTGATCTTTTGGTATGCATATTTTTGTGCCCTCTTCTTCCTTTTCAGAAGCAGCCTCACCACCAGCTCTATCAAATCAAATCAAATTTATTTATATAGGACATTTAAGAACAACTGCCGCTGGCCTAAGTGTTGCACACAAAAACAACAAATTACAGTAATTCCAACATAAAAGAAAATACAGACACAATATAAAACAGAAATAGAAACATAAAAAGCCCAACAGTTTCCACAATTTAGGCATTAGGCCCAATCACCTCTATGAACCAACCTGGACCTTTTGACAAGGAGAAATGAACATTAGATCGCAGGGATATAGAAGGCTGCAGGAGATCAGACAAATAAACAGGAGCCTTAATTCAGAGCCTTATAGGTGAGCAATAAAACTTTAAAATCGATTCTAAAATGAACAGGAAGCCAGTGAAGGGAAGCGAGCACTGGGGAGATATGTTCACGTTTTTCAACGGTTGCAATAGACAGTTTTCTGACTAAGAGACAATTTCACTAACAGGATGTGCAGCACAGCTTTTTCTCTGGATAAAACTATATGGAGCTCAGGTTTTGGGAGCCAATTGCTGCTCTTGTTTTTTTTTTTTTTCAATTGCAGGATTGAAATCAGGGTATTTTGTTTCTACAGGGACTCAGCATCTGGGGCAGGCTCATGACATTAACTGGACATTTTTGTTATAAGCGAGTTGCAGATCTCGGGCTGCGTGGTGCATTATGGGTAAGGTCATTTTTTTGGCTTCCAAAAAACATTCAAAGATGGTGGAAAGTAACAAAGAGAACTATGATTTGGACCATTTCAATCACTGGAAAGTTGATGATTAAAAGGGTTTTTGTAGTTGCCGTGGATTGCCTGTTACATCCAAGACTGCAATAACAATAACAACTGATATTGCAGCATATTTGCTTAGCAGGGATGAGAAGCTGCTACTTCACCGGCATGCAATGACTACAAGGAAGGTGGGTGTGGTGTTTGTTTTGATAAGTTGACATATATCAGCTTGAGGCCATTAGGGGTGGGACGACGCACAATAATAATGAAAATTGCATTGAAAAGAGGCACAATTAATTGATTGGAGCATTTTTTCATAATTGTGGTCATAGGGTATAAAGATCCCAGAGCACATGGTTATGTAAAAAAAGTCGCACACATTGCACCATCAGTGCAGTTGCAGCAACATGATTTTGTCAAAGTAATTAAATCAGAAATTCCTTTGTGATTTTCGAAAATGTATTTTCACTTTTTACATTCTTTATTTTAAATTTTGCTTCTTAATTTACACCTCGTTCATCACCAGGACAATACCATCCCTACAGTGAAGCATGGTTGTGGCAGCATCATGCTACGGGGATGTTTCTCAGCAACAGGAACTAGAAGACAAGTCGAGAAGCATGTGTCTGCAGCCCCACAGATCGCAGTTTCAGACCTGCAGTTCTAGACCTCTTCTCTTTCGCTACAGTCAACATGGATGTCAATCGGAAAGTTAGTATTAAACTTGAATAAAATTGCTTATTTAATGCCGTCAAACTATTGTTGTCTTTAATTTGAGAATTAAAAAGAGTTTTGCTGTGAATTAAATAAGGTTTTGCTCTGATGAGTTAGTTGAAAAGGCACTTCGATGTTGAATCGAAGCTAAGATAAGCTTGGCTTTGAAAAGCTAACGGTTTGACTCTTGCATTTAGTTTAATTCACCTAGGCACAATGACGAATTCAAGGGGTTTCTTTGCTTTCATGACTATTTACATTGTCTATTCCCACCAAAAGCAACAAATATTTCATAGATAACATTTGGAATTATATGGTAAACAAAAACTGTGAAATCACTTTATAAAAATGTTTGTATATTAGATTCTTCAAAATAGCCCTTTGCTCTGATGACTGCTTTGCTCTCCTAGCATTCTCTCCAAGAGCTTCATGATGTGGTCACCTGGAATGGATTTCCAAAGAGTCTTGAAAGAACTTCCCAAAGGTTCATTGAGTGCCGACTAAAGGTTAATATTTCAGTCAATGTTTATGTTATTATGTATGTTTTAAACTATTTAAATTGATATCACTCCCATATTTTGAGAATGTATTTTAGAAAAATATTAACTCGGTCTAACTATGGTGTCTCTTTTTCAGTTGCATATAACTGTCCAAAAAGGAAAAACCATGCCCATATTGGACAGATGCAGGACCTGCTGCGCAAACTTTCAATGTCCCTTTTGCAGCTCCACTGCATTTAAACCCACACAGTTGTGTATGTGCAGGAAACATTTAATCCTGCATTTCAATTGGGCTGTTTGTCATGAAGGTAAGGTTTAAAAACATTCACCTTTATATGTTAAGGACAATTGTTTCTGTTTTCAGCTTTGTGATAGATATGTTTTCTGTCTCTCTTTGCAGATGTACCACAGTTGGGTCTTAACAACAGCTGGGCATAAATAAGTAAGCAGAGCAGAAATTGTTAAAGTTCAGGTCCCAGCTAGTGTATTCCATGTTTTCATTTTATATTTTGCTTTTAAAAAGGAAAAAGAGTGAACAGAGAGGATGTATGAGATGTACTAAAAAGAAGAATGGGCGAAACTGCCTAAAGATAGGTGAGCTAAGCTTGTGGCATCATATTCATAAGACTTAAAGGGGACATGTCATACAAAATCTACATTTTTAGCCCTTAAATACATTTGTTGTGTTCTTGGAGTCTGTAGGAATGCAAAAAAGATGAATTTAGTCTCTCCAGGTGCTGCATAGATATTTTTCCATTCTATCTGGGTCATATTTTTCAATCCGTTCAGTTTTCTCCATTCTCTGTTACCTTTTTGAACTATTACCCCACAGTATGTGCTATAGAACAGCTAAACAAGGTCATGGACTTCTGGCTAACCAATTTTGCAAATCCGCTATTTTTGTAGTCCAAGCTCAAGTATGCTGCCGCTGTGAGTGGATAAGTCTAAACGTTGTTGGGTGTATTAACCCACACAATTCATTACGCCAAATATTCCCACATCAGTGGGAAAATTCCTCTTTTTTTGTGCAAAACACTTCAAGAACGAGTTCTTCAGCAACTTCCACCAGTATCAAGAAGGATTTGCTGAAAGACTTCATCTGATTAAGGAATCAGCTCCTTCTGTCTATGGAAACAGCTAAGTGTTAAGCTGCAAATGACACTTAAATGACAACAAACTTTATTTTAGACATTAATTTATTGCGTATTCATGTGATATCCTGACCTTTTTTTTGATAGCAGTGGCATCATGCCTTCTGCTAATGTTGGTGCTGTGTGATGCTTTTAGCTCCCTGAGGACAGAACCTGACTGCATGTTTTGAATAGTTATATCACATAAATGGTTTGGGATTGTTTTTGCCATTTTGCCTTGCTTCTGCGCCGCAAGATAATTGTGTTTCTATCTATCAAACTACAAAATTGGCCAAATGGAGTTAAGTGGAATGCTCTTCGACCTGGAGAGGGGCGGGATATGAAGTGCCTCAGTAGCATTTAAAGAGACAGCACCAAAATGAGTATCTCTATGAGGCGCACATCATAGAAGGGGTAAAAGAGGAGCCTGTGGAGCTACGATAACAAGGACTTCAGACCATGATATTTCCCCTTTAAGGCTGTAATCGCTGCCAAAGATGGATCAACTAAATATTAGGTAAAGGCTGTGAATACTTAAGTAAATGTGATTTCTAAGTTTTCTATTTTTAATACATTTGCAGGAATCTCAAAAAAACTTCTTTCAAATTGTCATAGTGGGGTATTGTGTGTAGAATTTTAAATATAGAGATTAATTTGATACCATTTGGAATAAAGCTGTACCATAACTAAATGAAAAAAGTGAAGAGCTGTGATTACTTTCTGGATGCGCTGTAAGAAACTCTATGCTTTTCTTCTTATAGAGCAAATACGTGAGACACATTTGTTTTGGAGCTACAATTATTTACAGATCCCTACAACTGTGTTAGTTTCATTAAATATTTAATATTTTTGAGAAGGTAAACAAAAAAAAATCAAATGCTTAGCAAAACGTTTGGACAGCACCAATAATGTCATGGCAAAGACTCATTTTCAAAATAGAAGACATGGCATTTTTTTTTATGATGAACCTTATCGTCTTTACTTACCAGCTACAAGCATGACAAAATATTCTTTCTTCTCCTTCGGTAAGTAGCATCTGAATCTTCCATTGTCAGAGTGTCTCACATCAGAGAGTTTCAGTGAAATATCTCCATTTTTCAGTTTGTCAGGGAACATTGATGATCTTCCTTTGTAGGCTTCATTCTGGTCAGCTGGATATGCTTGACCATCAAGACTCACAAACACAAACCTGGGTTTCAGGTCAGGTCTGCCCCACTCCAGCGTCATCTGAGAAGCATCTTTAGGAGGTTCCAGGTGACACGGCAGAATAACGTCCTCACCAACCATTGCTGTAACTGACTGAGATGAGTCCATCTCCTGCAAATGACCTGAAAATGGCCAAAGATGTTTAATAAAAAAGATTTTACCTTTTTGCTGTCCTAGAGAGTAAATTTAAACCCCTGCAGACTATTGTGGCAAATTTGCCATAAACCAACACACAACTTCAGTGGCCTTATGTATACCACTAATGCCCTTTGATTTATATTCCACACATACCAGGGATTGGAAGCACCTTGCCACCATCTAGTGGTTGTACTTATTCCCATCCATCTATCCAGTTATCCATACGTCCATCTTCTATTCCTGTTTCTTCCATACAGGGTCACAGGGGACCTTTTGCCTATCTCAAGCGGGCGAGAGGCAGGGTACACCCTCGACAGGTCGCCAGTCCATCGCAGGGCAACACAGAGACATACAGGACAAACAATCATGCACACACCCATTCATACCTAAGGGCAATTTGCAGAGACCAATTCACCTAACAGTCATGTTTTTAGACTGTGGGAGGAAGCCAGCGTACCTGCTGAGAACCCACGCATGTATAGGGAGAACATGCAAACTCCAAGCAGAAAGACCCCCAGCCAGAAGTCGAACCCAGGACCTTCTCGCTGCAAGACAACAGTGCAACTGCACCAATATGCAGCCCCATTTATTCCCAATAATGGCTAATTTGCATAGTAAATGCCTGGATTTTTATCTATATATGTTATCTATGCTATGTTCAAATGAACAATCTATACTTAATTTACAATCTGTTTGGCAGCAAAAACACAAATAATATATTTTTTTATAGAACTACGGTAATTAATTAAGCCAACAAGGGTCTGATAACATACACATTAAAATTTTTATATTTTCTACATATTCCATCCAGACATACGGATCTAACACCCAGTCTATGTTTAACTGTATTCAGAGACTCAACTCTGATTGGGAAAAACAGGTTTTATAAATGTTGATACATTAAAATTCAGCTATGTTATCTTCCATAATCCACTTTTAAAAAAAACATTTTTTTAAAACAATTTCCAGCAATCACTAACCTTCTCCACCAATCACTTTGCATGAGAAGATTTGTTAATTTCACAGTTATTGAACCGTTTAATGCAGAACAGATGATATCTCCAATTTATGTGGTAAAATAATACATTAAACTGGGCTTACAAGAATGAACCCAGATGTAAAAAATATTTTGGGAAAAACTAAGAACTCTTTATTTTTTGTTTTCACAATTATAGTAAAAGTATGCAGCTTAAAAACAATATTTTAAGCAATCTATAATTAGACTAAAAATAATTCAGTCTTGGTGTGGCTCAAGTGAAGCTGAAGAGGTATGCTGCCAAACAAACAATTTAACAGTAGTGAGGTCGTCTTCTATATTTTGTATGACCCAGTGTTGTCATGAAGCCCAACAAGCAGTGAAGTCAGAATTCAAGAACTATCCTGAATTCCTGCCTTATTTCATAATAAGAGTCTCATTCATTGAAACAATGTGTCATCAGTTTTATACTACCTGAGTTCATCCAGATTTTTCTTAAAAGACACATGTATACTTGATTAACTGAGACTAAGGTCATGTTAGCTCTTTACTCCTTAGACAGAAACAGGCTTTTATGCCAACTAGCTGAGCTGACTGTCTGCAAATAGTGGTGCAGACATTTCTCATTACGGAGTCATGGGTAAATGACAGCTAAATATGTTGTAGTGAGTCCTCAACTGAACACAGAAACAGTGATACTGACATTATAAATCTAATTTTATCCAGATGCCAGTGCATTTGTGTAGAGGTTACCTTTGCAGGTGGACATCAGAATCAGGAGCAGGAAGTCAATCACTGCAATAATGAACAGGTTTACAGATGACATCCCTCCCTTATGAGCCAGCCTGCAGTCAACATTATAAAAAGAGTATATGGTTTTAATGCAACATAATGTTAAAAGATTTTTATCCAAACAAAAAATAGCTACTACATTATATATTATTGTTTCATATCCAGCATTCTTACTTCTGTAGTTGATTTTACTCTTTTAGAAGAGGTTATGAAAAGAAACTTGCTGTTTATTTCCTAATTTCACCTTTTATGATCAGTCTAACATTAAAAATGACAGTGACCATGTTTTTAAATACTGAAAAGTAAAACGGTGTATCAAGTGAAGACATACAGTAGACAACTTTTACTTTAAAAGGAAGGATGTAAGTAAATCTTTATCAACAGTATAGCACCTTTCAAACATCCTGAAATACTTCATGCTGTACAATGTGCACTCAATCAGAATTAGAATCAGCTTTATTGCACACAAACACGGAATTTGACTCCGGTACACTTTGCTCTCAGTAAAGATTTTGAATCAATATAAATGGAAATAAAAAATTTTCTTTAATATGTACATATATACACAAGTGGCTTTACAATATAATATAATGTGAGATCAGTCCAAGTATGCATGGTGTTGTTCTGGAACTTTCAAGTGTTCATCAGATCAACAGACTGTCTCTGTGGTGGCTGGTTTTTGCAGACAGTGCTCTGTAGCGCCGACCTGAAAATAAAAATCTGAACAGTTTGTGTGCAAGGTGAGTTGGGTCTGCAGAGATTTTAGCAGCCTTTTTCCTGACCCTAGACCTGTATAAGTCCTGGATGGAGGGAAGGTCAGCTCTGATGATTCTCTCTGCAGACCTGATTGTTTATTGCAGTCTGGACCTGTCCTGTTTTCTGGATGAACCAAACCACACTAAGATGGAGGAAGACAGGACAGACTGAATAATAGCAGTGTAGAAAATGACCAGCAGGGGAAGGTTGTACTTCTTGAGTTGCATCAGGAAGTACAGTCTCTGCTGGGCTGTCTGCTCAGCAAAAAAGAAAGGCTGGGTGGTGTCTACTCTGTTGCGCTCGCGTGTAGTAGCTGGGGTGGCATCGCGCAGGGCCATCTGCTTGCCGTCGTGGCGTGCTGTGTGGTGGTGGGTGCAGGGGCTGTGTGCTGGGCTTGTGCTCTGTAGATGCGCCTCTTCATAGACTTTTCAGGGCTGGACCTCTCTTGTGGAGGTGTGCGCCTGTTGGGAGGGGATTCATGGCATTTGTGTTCGATATCTGTGTCCTGGTGGGGGGTGATCCTGTGGAGAAATCCATGCTGGGGTTTATGGGGGGTGGGAGGTTCATGGGGTTGAAATTGGAATTCATTGGGGGGATGGGACTGTTTTTTCCTGGGACGCCTCTGGTTGGCGATTCATTTGGATTGCATGGACCCCCCTTTTTTTGTCTTTGGATGCGTTACAGAATAGGACACGTTAAAAAAAGCAACAAAAAAAAAAGAATGGCACAACGTTGTTATCAAACCAACTAAACAGTCATACTTGGTCTAAAAACACAATAAAAGGCAGTATAATATAGGACAAAAACATAACAAACAAAAAGATGCTGTTTAATTTTTTATATATCTATATTTCAATTTAGACACAGCCGCAGTAGGTACAGTTTTACAACCCAAAAACATCAGAACCTGAACAATGAAATCTGTTTCAAAGTCGAAAGACAAACATTAAGATTTACTGTTGTGATTTAAAAAAATCTTTTTTATTTCAAAATTACTTTTAAGCAATGATATGAACAATTAGAAAATATTTCAGATAAGATCAAGAATTTAATTTTTAGGACAAATTGTGAGAAATAGAAGGTTTAAAAGCTTTCAGTACATACCTGCTCTGCAGAGATACATTTACGACTAAACAAGGTTCAAAGTAGGTAACAGTAACATGAGCTTCTGGGTCAAAGTCCTTGAATGAATGTTGTACGTCAGTTGCTTTTATCTGTTATAAAATAAGGTGTGTTCATCTTTGATCACTGTGACTTTTACATTGATTTTTATCAGAGAAGTAAAAGGTTTTCTTTCTTGGTAAAGCACTTTCAACAAAAACGCAGAATCCTATGAAATAGGAGAGATGAATTCTTAAGATCCTTGTTATTTACTTTGTTTATTAATAGTATTGCACAAGATATTGTTAAATCTTTAGAGAACAGTTTGATTAATTTTATTTTAGTTCATGAATTAGAAGAAAGCTGGAAAAGCAACAGTTTAGACAATGTGTGAAAGTCAGAAATAGTCCACTTTAATTGTTTAGAACAATATTCTCTTGTAGATTTTTAAAGCTTGAAGTTCTGTTGTATGCTAATTTGTCACTTTTGCATGATTATGTTATGTGTACAGGCATATTATCATCATCATCATCATCATTTGTTTTATTGCTTTACAAACCAAATGACCACCAAAGGACTGTACAGGTAAATGAAAAACTAAAAATGAAGATAAAAATAACAAAATAATAAACAAAGCAATAAACAATAAAAAACAAGGTTGACAATATAAGCAACATAATCAATAATAAAAGGCATAGAAGAAACAAGGACTGGCCTAATGGTCGTGCTCTCTGGAATTAAAATCCAGGTTAAAAACAATGAGTTTAGTTTCAGCAGTACTGACAGCTAGAGGTCTGCTGGACATTATTATAAACATAAATCTTATAATGTCATTCAGGATTTATGTACAATTCTGGTCAGAAGTTTAGCTACACCATTCATGGGTAAAAGGTCATAATATGAGCTTTCAGTAATTCATTCAAATGTTTCTTTTAGCAAGGTCAATCAGTCAGTCATTTTCTATATGGCTTCTTCCATAGTGGGTTGCGGGGAAGCTGGTGCCTATCTCCAGCAGTCTATGGGCGGGAGGCGAGGTACACCCTGGACAGGTCTTTTAGCGAGGTGAAATGAATAAACAAATAACTTTAATATTTTTCTTCTGTTCCAAATCTTGACTTTAATGTTGATTTTCTTTAATTAGCAAAGGGTCAATAGTTTTGATTTTTGCAACCATCAGCAAGCATCTGTCTTTACTCTGACTGAACATCCGACCACTTTTATTATTTATTGGCAGAAAGTTTACATCCAAAGTAACACAATAATTTTGTCAAAGTTCCAGCCATGTGGCTGCTGATTTGAGGTGAAGATGAAGAATTCAGAGGGAGCCCTCCTTGTTAGTTACCTTATCAAATTATGCACTACAGTCACCACTGGCAGAAACAAGCCCGCAGCATGATGGTGCCACCTCCATTATTTACAGTTGGTACAGTTTTCTTAAGTTTAAAAGGCTCACTTGATTCCTCCAATTATACTTCTTGTCACTTTGGCTCAGAAATAAATCAAAACCTTTTCCTAGAAGCCATTTCACTGGTCCATGTGGACAGCTGCCAATTTCAGCCAGGCTTGAAGGTGTTTATTTCTGAGAAAAGGGTTATTTTTAGTTGGCAACCTCCTCAGGCTATGGGGACATAAACCTGTCTTACTGTGGACAATGAACCTGGAGTTCCAGCAGATTCCAGTTTATGGGACACTTGAGACTTGGTGTTTTCTGGGTTTTTCCCAGGAATGGAAAGGACCAAATTACAATGTCCGTATTACTGTAACTGAACAATTTGTGTGTTTTCACATTTTAAAGTAGTTTTTCAATGCGAGCCTTTACGTTGATCTCCCAGGAAAACATTAACATACAAGAACCTGCTGCTCAAGGTCCAGGGCTCCTTGTTTGTGTTTTGAGCTTTCAGGACCACTTAAATATTTATAATATTTAAGTCTTTATTTCTTGTAATTTTGATAATTATGGCTGACATATAATGAAAAGGCCTCATTTAGTGTCTCAGAAAATTGAATATTGTGAAAAAGTTCAATCTTGGAGACTCATGGTGTGTATGTGTGTCCCACGCTCAATCAGTTAATTAACTCAACACATCTACAAAGGTTTTTGTGCCTCTAAATGGTGTCCCAGTTGGGGTCAGTAGGTGACACAATCATGGAGAAGAATGATCAGATATCCAGAAGACAGTTATTGACACCCTCTACGAGGGCAAGCCACAAAAGGTCCATGCTAAAGAAGCTGGTTCTTAACAGATTTCTGTATCCAGGCATACTCATTGAAAGTTAAGTAGAAGGAAAAAGTGTGGTAGGAAAAGGTGCACAGGAGAACCGCAGCCTTGAGCGGAATGTTAAGCAAAATACATTCAAGAACCTGGTGGAGCTTCACAAGGAGGTGGACTGAGGCTGGAGTCAGCATATCAAGAACAATTGTGCAAAGATGAATCCTGCACATGGGCTACAAGCGTCTTTCCTGGGCTGAGGAGAAAAAGAACTGGACTGTTGCATAGGATATTTTAGAGCACTTCATGCTCCTTCTGCTGACAAGCTTTATGGAGATGCTAAATTCATGTTGTAGAGTACAGTAATTTACATGTCCATGTGGTGGAAGCCAAGACAGATGGAGGGAGCAGAAACAATTTTATAACCCGTGACGATCAGAGGAACTGGTTTGGTAAAATCTGTTGCAACTTTAAAGCACAACACAGTGTTTTTGGCTTTCTAAAATTGTATGTTTATGAAAACTGATAATTATTTTGGAGATTTAGCAAAATTTTAGAGGTAGATTCATAATATACGTCTGAATGTTTAAAACAATTATTCCTCCTACAACAACAAATGTTTTGCAAAATTACATAATAAACAAAATATACAACAAATGTACAACAAATTAAAAGCGATTCATATCTGCTCTGCAAAGGTGGATTCCTGAATAAACAGTAACATGAGCCGCTGGATCAAAGCGCCATGATTTGTTCTTTGGTCTCTGTCTTCTGTAATAAAGTAAGGTGTGTCTACGATATTTTTTCATTGTCTTCATATAGTACTGTTTTATATGGTACCACCATTTACTGGGTACACTGAATATGTTCCTCATAACAACCACAGAAACAAAACCTAGACTTGAAATAAAAAAAATGACAGTTACTTTGTCATACTATCACTTCACGATTACTTTTTGGACATTTGGACCTCTAATAATGTAGACAGTTGTATTACCAGTCCAGTATTTATAGGAAGCCCACTGACAGGAAGTTAGTGTTACATGGACAATATCACCTCACATCTCTGAAGAACCTTGTCTGTTTGTTTGGTGTTTTTACTGTGCTTAGCTCCTAGATGGCGTGGAACCTGGAGGAGAGGTGACAGGTGTTCTCTATTCCTTTGATTACCTACTGAGGAGTATATAAGGAGGAGGCTGCCAGCAACTTACTGCCAGAGTGTTCCCCTTAGTGGTACAGCTCAACCCACATTACTTTGTCTTGTCCTTGCCTTGAACTTTTAGTAATCTGAATCTGTTACCTTGCAGAATTACCTGACCTTGCCTTCCGTGTGGAACTCTGCCTGGATTAACCACTTCTGGAAAGAAGCGATGCAGCTCCATGAACAAAGACTCAAGCCTCTCGTTACCTCGTTGGACGACACAGGTTGGTAGCCTCCTGAATTCTTCGCTCCTTGGATCTCCATTCAAGAACCCTGTCCACCCTCCTCCTTCCACTGCACCTACATCTGAAACCCCTGGTCCAACTTATCATCCTGGCACACCATTATCCACCATCATCTGTCTCACGGGTAAACAACCATTTGGTCTCTCTGCTCTCCACCCTCTGGCGAATCATTCCATCAACCCAGTAAGGCAGAATTATTGTTCATTAGTTTTGACCCTGAGTTTTCCCTGCTTACCATCCTGTTTATTTTTACAGTTGGTATCCCGGTTCCAGTTTCCCTGTTCACTACACTGCTCTGTAAATAAACACTTCACCGTCAAACTCTGTCTCCTGAATTGCTTTCTGCATTTGGGTCAACTCTGTTAAAAACATTATGGCAATATAATGTTCAGAGAAATCCTGTGGCCAGACATGTTCAGGTTGGGAATCATACAGTGGCCTGTCTCTATTGGTATTGAATATGTTTAGCTTTCTAGGTGAGGTGGAAACATCCACACCTGACTTTTGAAACTTGAGATATTTTGGATCTTCACCTGGTCTCCAAAGGGTCCTAATTCATATCCAGAAACGTCTTTTTTGTGAAAGCAGTGATGTTATTCCTTGAGTCAATGTGAACGTTTAAGGGATAAAAGTGATGTAATCAGATATATATTTTTTTTTTCTTAAACCACACTGAAGGCATCAAATCTATGAATTAACACATGTGGAATTATATTCTGAACAAAAAAGTGTGAAACTGAAAATATGTCTTATATTCTAGCTTCTTCAAAGTAGCCACCTTTTGCTTTGATTACTGCTCCGCACACTCTTGGCATTCTGTTGAGCTTCAAGAGGTAGTCACCTGAAATGGTTTTCACTTCACAGGTGTGCCCTTTCAAGTTTAATAAGTGGGATTTCAAACCTTATAAATGGGGTTGGGACCACCAGTTGTGTTGTGCAGGAGGTGGATACAGTACACATCTGATAGTCCTACTGAATAGACTGTTAGCTGCTTTTTTCTTGCCATAATACAAATTCTAAGTAAAGAAAAACGAGTGGCCATCATTACTTTAAGAAATGAAGGTCAGTCAGTCTGCACAATTGGGAAAACTTTGAAAGTGTCCCCAAGTGCAGTCGCCAAAAACCATCAAGCGCTACAAAGAAACTGGCTCACATGAGGACCGCCCCAGGAAAGGAAGACCAAGAGTCACCT
>JAHUTI010000798.1:0-24487 GCA_036250305.1 Ataeniobius toweri | reverse complement strand
TCGGTGACCCGTCCCCCCCTTGTCTTGTGTCATGATGTATGTTTGGATGGGTTGTACTGGAATTCTAATTTCCCCTCGGGGATCAATAAAGTATCTTTGAATTGAATTGAATTGAATTGAATTGAATCAACATGACCACATAGCCTGTGGTGTGAAAGGTTGGTGGGTTGAATCTCAGAATTGACAGGTTTTTTTTTTCATTTTGTAATTTTTATCACACACTTACTGAGTTATAAGACTATATATTGCGGATTGTGTTTCAGAGATTGCTTCAGCATTAAATAATATTAAAACTCATATCATTAACACCAAATATGGTATGCTGACTTGTCTTTGCAGGCTTTCACAGGTGGTTTGGTAGTGTAGTTGTATAGAACTCAGACTCTGATTCCAGAGGATGTGGTTTCAACCTCTGGACAGGGTCCCTGAGGATCACCCATGCTACTTCCTCACAAACTGTGGCAGATCAGTGATGTGGTTTACAATGAAATATAGATTTTTCATGAATTTCTTAATTTGGATCATTATAGTCTTGTGTAAACAACCCTTTTTCATTTTTTGTTGAAAAATCATTACATCCAGGGTCATTGAACAACGCATATTATTGCACATATAAACTTGGTTAATTGAGAATATTCCAGTAATTTTAGGACAAACTATGTATTTTTAAGGATTTCTTTCAAATTGGCCAAGTACAGTAGAAACCATGGTTAACCGTTTTTTGGTGGACATGAATGAACAATCACATTGTTCCTTCTACAGTCATTGTCATCTGAAAATATTTTGGGAGTTTTATGATCTAATATGGATTTTATATGAATATATTTAAAATCTGGTCATTATAGGCTTGTATTGTATAAAAATTGTTTTTTTGTTGAAAAACCTTTACATGTAGAAACATTGTAAACAATGCATAATATTGCAGATATAGACTTGGTTAATTGAGAATATTTTGGTAATTTTAAGACAAACTGTGTATTTTTAAGACATTTTTAAAATTGGCCATGTACTGTAAAAGCTATGGTTAACCGTTTTTGGTGGATAAAGCACTAAATCCAGGCACTTGAGTGAACACCCTTATTGTTCCTTCAACAGTCATGGTCATCTGAGAATATTTTGGACATTTTATGATGAAATTAGGATTTTTATCTATTTAATAAAGAACATTTCAATTCAGTCTTAAAGGCTTGTGCTTTATAATTCTTTTGTTAAAGTTTTTCTCCAATGCTATAAATTAGCTTCAATACAATTTAAGGGCAAAGCCTGTAAGCAAGTTCTAGTAATTATGTGTCCTGCTGACTCTTTTGAATCTAACAATGGTTCTTCAACACAATGCAAATTGTTTCCCCTGTTTTGTAAACAGGAAGTGTTTGCTCATGTTGTTGAGTTTCAAAGAACATACCGCATACTAGTGGCGTGGCGGGGGAATTACACCATTTTCACATCTCTGCTGTTGCCGTGTGAACGAAGATTGTAATTAAAACGTTCTCATGTAGATGTGTTAACATACGTTTTTTCAATGGATCTTTGTCGTGTAAACAGGGCCTTAGTGGAATGTGAGCTCTATTATTATCCAATTTTTATGGTTTTATGCAGACAGCTCTACAGTAGGAGAGACCATAGTTCCAGGTTTGAATGCAGTTTCCTAAAAGCTCCCAGTGAATCTTTTCACCTTTGTGTCATGCTATCGTCTAAGGATTTATGACTATTGATTATAAATAATTATCAAGATTATGTTTAATCGGACTCGTCATCTTCCGTTTCATCTGGGACCGGGTCACGGGGGCAGCAGACACCCAGACGTCTCTCTCCCCAGACACCTCCTCCAGCTCCTCCGTGGAACACCTCCCGAGGAAGGCGTCCAGGCCATTTATAATTAAAAATCCTAATTCAGAAGTAGTACATTCTAACCATCGTCATTTCTTACAAAAAGAGGTCAGAGATACACTCTAGTGGTGTGATTATTGGGCTCACAGTACTTAATAATTACAAGTAGATACAGATAATCACTCTTACACAAAATAAACACAAATGCTGTCTCTTTATCAATGTCAAAATTTATTAAAGCAATAGTCCCTCTTACAACCAACTATTAATGTTAACAACTTTTCATCTAATTAAGCATGCACAATTCTACGGAAGGGGTACATTATTAACCAAAAATAAGAATTCGTGCTGAGGGTGGACGAAGATCAAATCCGCAGTTTATGGACAAAAATGGGAATAAAGCAACAATTTGGATTGACTTGGAAGATGGAGCAAAATTAATAAACTGTGAAGTCTTCTTTGTTGATGCGTCTCAATAGCGGCTTTGCGCTGTTAGAACGGTAGAGCCAGGCCAGTTCAGATGCGGTAAAGCACCTAGCAACCTGCTCCTTGGCTACTAACAGCTGATAGCAAACTAGTCTTGAAACAAAGGGTAATAAAACTCTGAGGCAGGGACCCAGTGAAAAAAACATAACTGCCATAAATGGTGAGACAATGGAGAATGAGCACGTGGCTCAGTTTGCAGCCTCAGTCTACCTTAAACTCCACTTTAGCTTCAACTGTTAAACTAGTTGTTTAAAAACACGGTGAACACACTGACACTCAAACATTGCTGCGCAGTCGTGCTTCAGAGTTCAACAGTATTTAAACAGTCATCAAACAGCTCAGCATAAACACTTTGATCAATATGGCATGCACACCAATGAGACATTGGATTAAATGTGGTGATTCTAAATACCATAATCTGTACCTCACCCTGCCCGAACTAGAGACCAAAAATGTCAAGAATAAGAAATAAAATGAGTTTACTTGGAGGCGACTCGTCTAGGAAAAGGGGTGCAGGCGAGTGGGCTTCATTCTAGGAAGGGATGAAGTGGCGAGTGTCGCACATCTGCAAACACTCTAACAGTCACCTTCTCCATCTTCATCCAAACAAGGAAAAATAGGATGAACCATGGCAGTCAAATTAAACAAACAAGTAGGAAATTTGTCTCCTTGAAAAAACCTCTGTGGGTTTTCACCTTAGTGGCTTACTCTTCGGATCTTCTTATATCAGACTCATTTCCAGACACATTTCCAGCTTTGTCAACCTCTTCCCTGGATGGCCAGTAGGGTGACATGCAAACCTGCCCACGAGCTTCTATTTATCCAGGGACCGCCTCCGAGCGCAGTATCAGCAAGATACTACAGCTGGAAATGGCACTTAGCGTTAGCTTCAGCTGCTATTTATCACTTCTGGCGATGACGTCAGACCTGCAATACATGCTGGGAGGCGTAGTAGCAGTTTGTTTCTTGTCAAATGGACGATGGCCCAACACTGTCTAAACATCTACTTTATATAAATATTTGCTTATAACTAGACAGTCAATGTATCAATTACCTGTACTTGTTGACTGATTATCTGTTTTTTGGTATTCTAATAAATACAGTTTTTACTAACAACATTTTTCTGTTTGTGCTGTGTTTGGACCCCAGCCATGGCTTACAACATTAAAGGCCAGTAAGAACTTTTCTAGAACTTTCAAAATAAATCGCATTAACCTATTTCCAGTTCAGCCCAGGAAGGGGAGAAGTCAGAGCTGAACAAACACACTTGGCTCCAACATGACAGTCTCTTTCCATTGCGGATCCCAGAGGGGAAACGAACAGGAGAGGCATGACGCTCAAACGTCTCCTTGCTGGCAAGCATACATGACTCTTCAACTTGGATCTCAAAGTAACTACGATCACATGCAACAAAGTTAAGTAATGATTTGCTGTTCGTGTATCCAGCATTCATTCAAAAAAAGGGTGTAGATAATACAAGCTCGACTTGACTTTTCTTCTGAGGCCTCCAGAAGCAGCCCTAATTGAAGCGGATTTCCCCCACATCGTGGAAAAGAAGGCCGGGACCACATTGCACGCCTTCCTGTGTGCACGTCCAGGTAGCGTGAGCGACCCCGCAGCACCGTGGCCACTCAAGGAGCCGAACGTGCCTTTGTCATATGGTTTGGCTGGGCCAGCTAAAAGCCAACTCCTTACAGCTACTGAGATAAGCTGCAACACTAGTCCCTTTCAGTCCACACGTGGATGACCGGACCTTCCTCATCTCATCGCCCGGAAACATTATCCTCAGTACTCAGTTCACGTAAGAGGTAGTGTTTGGGCAGAGAAGATTAGTTTAGAATTAAATAATTTAAATAATGTTTGTTTAATGATTTGTTTGTGTTGAGAAAACTGAGCTATAGTAAGTGCTAGCAGAGTAGCACTCAGCTAATGATGTGTTCTGTGTTGTGTTTTTAAAGTTAAGACAAACTTTAAAAGGTGATTTTTAAACACAGATCAGCCGTAACACACCGTCAAAGCTTATGCATTTGATCCTTTTATTGATGGTATTTTAAAGGTACATGTTTGATTTTAAAGAGATGA
The DNA here is from genome assembly GCA_036250305.1 of Ataeniobius toweri. Taxonomy (NCBI): domain Eukaryota; kingdom Metazoa; phylum Chordata; class Actinopteri; order Cyprinodontiformes; family Goodeidae; genus Ataeniobius; species Ataeniobius toweri. Next base: position 20,092 of record JAHUTI010000798.1, on the reverse strand, counting down.
TAACAAGCAATAAGCTTATTTTCTTAGCTTCAACAGCTATCGGCTGAGGTAACACGTAACCTAGTAGTCTTTTAAGACTCATTTATCTATAAAGGATAAGTGGTTCTTATTCAAAATAATATTTCCTTAAATATTATTTTAATAAATAAAGGCAGCCAATTCAACACCATTAAGACCTATTTATCCAGAAAGGTTTGGTTCTTATTCAAATAATATTTTCTTAAATATTATTGTACAAAATAAAGGCATCTAATTAAATGACATTGAGAATTAGTCATCCAGAAGGTTGGTTTTATTCAGCAAATCATTCTTTAGAATATTATTTTATTAAAATAATGTTTTATCTGATGTTGCATTGTGGTTGTTTAAAGGTATACCAATTATTTCTTAAGTTAGTTCCAAGACTGACTTAACTTCATTTCCAGATTCCTCAAGATAATCCTTGGTTCTCAAAGATAAATAACATTGAATGGTAATGTTGCATTACTTTATTGGTCATGGTTTTTAACCAAATTTGATTCACTTATTCATAATGTATATAATTGGTCTTGTGTGTGTGCAGAGTATTGTATTTAGTAATGTCAGAGCATGACTCACCTCTTTCATTATTGTCCTAATACCACCGCATTATTGGGCTGGTATTCACAGGACAACACTTAACAGACCAAATTATTATTTAATAAAATATTAAAACATTAATATTAAATAATATATTCATATGATAATCACAACAGCTGTATCTGAAATTAGTTCATCTGATTATTATAATAATAAAAGAAAAATAAGTTCAGTAGCCATGTTTACAATAAATGTCTAGGAATAATTATCTAAACTTTATCTGTTTGTGGATTAAGTGCAAATTTAGGGAATAATGGAAGATGTAGTAGAGAATAAACAAACACCTCTTGAAAGGTTTGTGTTAGGTCTATGTTTGCTCTGGAGTACCCTGAAATTCTGGAAAACTGGGCAATGAAAGATTTAATAAGACTTTGCTAGAGCTTAGTTTCAGTGAACAAGTCTGAGTAAACTCAATGAATTCCCACCATAACCATCACCCAGTGTGATGCTGCCTTACACAAGCTTGCTTTATAGCTCCAGGGCACCTCACTAGCCAATGAGGAACACGAAGATGGGTACTAAATATACCCCAAACGACTCTTGGGTAATCAAAGACTTCTGGTGCCCTGAGAAGTCTCTTTGTAATTGCACTCTGATTAGTCTCTCAGTCAAGGCTTGGAGGGAGTGTCCCTAATGTGCTGTAACACTCATATTATCATTATGCCAACACAGTGAAGAAAATAGATTAAGTCAAAATATAGAAACTAAAGTCTGAAATGCTTTGACTTAAGAAAACCTTCAAGATTAAATCAGGTTTCATCCTTCATCCCATCCTATTTGAATCTCATAAGGCTGCTTTGTGCTGCTGTAAAACTTTGTTTCTACCTTTTATAATATAAAATTCTCTGCTAACACGTTTCCTTACAAGCAGAACACCCAGTACCAAATTTATATCACTTTTTATTCTGCCAGAGTCAGGGGAAATTGAAAAGTTGTTCCACAGCAGCTTGTGGGTTTTAAAAAAAAGATCAAATGAAAGTGAATTTATTAAAGACAGATATAAATATGATTTTCTTCCCTCAATCTCCTCCCTGCCTCCCTTTCCAACTTAGAGGATTCTGTGCTAATTAGAAATGTGTTAAAATCACCAAGGAGAAGCAGAGGAGATCATACGGTATTAATGAACAGAGACAGAAGGATATCATCCAATCTCTGTCTCCATTTCATCTTCTCCTTCTGTACACACCCCTCTTCTTTTATCTGCTTTTATTTCTACCCCCTTTCAATTTCCCTTACAAAGTTTGTTCCCCTTTTTCTTACGCCCTTTGTCTTTCAGCCCCCCAACCATTATTTATCTTTATTAGAGCTAGAAATTCCTTGATTATTGTTAATTCGCTACCCCCTACTCCTGTTCCTCCCCTCCATACTCCCACATACTTCAGTAGTGCCAGCTCTCCATTAGGCAGCTGTGTTCATGTTGGCGAGGTTGTAGGCCTGGCACTGAGCCATGCTCAGAGTGTCTTGTCCATCCGTCTGCTCGCCTACCCTCATGCTCTTTAATTTTTCTTTACCAGCCTGTTATAAAATAATCCAGAAAGCCCTGTGAATAGATGATAGTTCTTCACCCTGCCTTTGTTACCCAGTTAGCTGATCAGAGTTCAACACCAAGAGATACACTGTAACTGGCAGCCATTTTAACACTGCATATAAATTTTGGTAATTGCTCACTGCAAATACCATTTTGCTTTCAGCTTTAGAGGTAATATTCTGTGCAGATTTAACTCCGCTGACAGTACAAGACTCTCTAGATAGATTGCCAGTTCCCTACAGGTTCACAAGCATTATGATGTCACATTATGCCATTTTCACCAAGACTGATATTTGTGCTAAGATATTTCGGCAAATGGATTTGCCGAAATATCTTTTATATTTTAGTTTTGGTCTAAGTCTTTTGGACAAAAATGCTTATTAATTTTAGTCCAATTTTAATCATTTCTATGTGCAATAGTTTAAACCCAGTCATGGTCAATTAAAAGGTTTTAGTCAAATTTATAATAATGTATTTATTATGCAGGCACGTCATCAGGTGTTTCAAAACACAATTTGATGAAATACTACCATGTTAAGAAAATAGAATAGCCTTAACCATCAAACAGGCAAAACAAAAATACTGTCATATTTAGGTTTTTTTAAGGCAGGACCAATGTGCAGAATGACTAGGAAGCCGCATAGTAAGTTGTTCAGAGTTTAATGAAGAAGATGAAAAGCTGACTTACTGGCAGGCAGGCAGGCAGGCAGAGTACAGAGCACAAACAAATAATCCTCAGAAACCAGATCCAGGCAGCAAAACGGAAAACTAAGCAACAGGTCATGAACTGGGAAGAACTCAGGATAGTTAACAGAGGAACCAGCGGGGAGCAATGAAAATCAACAAGCTGATATACAGCAGGAGGTGGAGTATGGACCAAAAAACAATAACACAAAACGACCCAACCAGGGCAAGAACAAGAGTTCAGGTCGATCCTCCAGGATGCGACTAAGAAGCAGGCGATCTGGAGGCCGGCGACGAAGGAGCAGGCTGTCTGGAGGCCTGCAGCAAGACTAGGAGAACCCACGAAAAGGCTTGTCTGGAGGCCGACCCAGGCATGTAGAAGGAGCTGGGGAACCCCGATCTGGAAGTCGGCCTTGGGGAAGTTGGTCTAGCAGGAGTCTGGGCAGCCTGTGGCGACTGAGCAGAGTAGAGGACCCTCGGAGCCAACGATCTGGAGGTCTGCCTCGGTTGAGCTCGGGAGACTTGGAACCTCGGTGGAGCTCGGGAAGGCGTTGCAGGAGCTGCTAGAACCCTCGACGTGTAATGATTTGTGGGTGTTTTTGGGTTTTGTTGGTCTTATTTCACAGTTGAAGTTCTGAATCATCTTCTGTTTATTATTTTTCTGGTCATGTTTTAGTCTTGTTCATGTTTTGTTAAGTTTGGTTTTTGGATTTGGTTATGCTTTATGCTTTTCTATTTTCTTTTAGTTTGTATTCAAGAGTCTCTGTTTTGCTTCTGTCACGTTTTGTTCTCTCCTGTCTGTTAATTAACTTTATTCGGTTCACCTGCTCCAAGCTAATCTGTCTCTTTGCTTCACCTGGTTCACGCTCCATATATACACCTCCGTTCTGTTTATTCCTCGTGGAAACATTTTCTGGATCATGCTCATGTCTTTTGGTCTCGATCATGCTAATACCTTGTTTTCTAGATCATGCCATGCTTGTCTCACCTGCCTGTTTATTGTTTTGGTTCCTGCCTCCTCCTGTGAGTGAGTTTTTGTTTTTTGCTCATTAAATCTTTTTCACTTACCGTCATGCTACCTGCTAGTCTGCATTCTGGGTTCCTCCGTTGCACTGAGCCTAACACGACGAGGCCGTGGAAGGCGATGCAGGAACCGCTAGAACCCTCCACGAGGCTCTGAAGGTCTGCGGCGGAGCCCTGAAGGTCTGCGGCGGAACTGTTGATGCTCTAGAGACGGGGGCAGGTTGTCTTCAACCCCTCTCAGAACTCGGGAACAGGAACTGGAGGTGGCTCGTCCTCGAACCCCTCTCAGAACTTGGAAAAAGGAACTGGAGGCGGTTCGTCCTCGAACCCCTCTCGGATCTCGGGAGAAGGAACTGGAGGCGGTTCGTCCTCGAACCCCTCTCGGAACCCGGGAACCGGAACTGGAGGGACGGTGAAGAGCGGCTGATCTGAAGAAGGCAAAGGCGGAACTGAAGCTGGTGCAAAAGCTGAGGCGTCTGGCCAACCTCCAGCGGAGACTGTAGCTGGAGTGTCTTGCTGACCTTCAGCAAAGACTGGAGCAGAGACCGGAGCTGAATCGTCTGGCCGACCCACAGTGGAGACTGGAGCTGAAGTGTTTGGCCGTAGAGCAGACTCAGTTACTTTCTGCTAGGACCCACTGGAGGGCACTGACGTACCAATGGCCTGGGTCCTACCCTTGGGAGTAGAGAGGAAAACCTCCACCTCAACGCTCTCCAGCAGCTTGTTAAGATGCGTCTTAGGCATAAAATCATCCCACTCTCACACCCAGGCCTCAATCCAATTCTACTACGAGGTGCTTAAATACGGCCAACATTATTTCAACCTGCTTTAGGGCCTTTTCTTGCCGATCAAACACGTGAAGGTCTTCAGCCGTGGAAAACAATTCAGCTACTGCAGACGGGGAGTATTTGGCAGTGGCTGCTGCGGACGGGGAAAGCTCAGGAGCATCTGCTGCATCTGCTGTGAGGGCCAGGTGATGACGGTGCATACGGCACAAGGAGGGAGCAGCAACAGGTCAGATGGTGACATCAGCCAGGTCAGCAGAGGTAAGTGCAGATGTAGAAGATGGTGGAGGCACTAACTTGGAGCCCCTGTAAACTTCCTTAATCTCCTCTAGTATCGGGGAGAAGGCAGAATCTCAATGTCTTCCCTATATAAGGCTCTGGCCTCCCGCTCTTGTTGATTTATCATGCGGGACAACTCTGTGGCACAATGATCTGCTTGGTCCTTTTTGCGGCTGGTTCCTTCTGTTATATTTAGGTTTTTGGAGGCAGGACCAACATGCAGATAATGACGAGGAAGCTGCATAGTGAGTTGTTAGGAGTTTAATGAGGAAGATGAAAAGCTGACTTACAGGCAGGCAGGCAGAGTACAGAGCACAAACAAATAATCCTCAAAAACCAGATCCAGGAGGTAAAACGCAAAACTAAGCAACAGGTCATGAACTGGGAAGAACTCAGGGTAGTTAACAGGAAGAACCAGCGGGGAGCAATGAAAACCAACAAGCTTATATACAGAGGGAGGTGGTGTATGGACCAATTAACAGGGAGGCAAGTAATCAGAGGGAACATGGAACAGGTGTGGAACAGGCTGCAGGGAAACTGAGGGGAATGGGACTAATTAAACTAATGAGCATGAGGAACTGAGCAGCAAAGAAGACTAGACTAAAGAACAAAACTCAGGGAAAACAGATCTATAAGATAATATAAACAAACACATGAAACACAAGAATCTAAAAAGTAACAACTAACTGAAGTAAACTACAGATCTGGAGGAACAGAAAAACACCTGACTGGCAAAAAGTAAACAAACACAAAACAGATCGTGACAAATACATTTTGATAAGTTATTAACCACATAACTGGCACCCACTCTGTACTTAAGCTTTCTTGTATTTCTTTATTGAGCAATGGCCAAAATTATAATCTATCTGTTCTGTTGAGTTTGTTTGGTTTTTTTGTGTGTATATGACTTTGCTGCCTGGCCAAAAATCACTACATATTATACACATAACAATTACACACATAAGCTAATGAATTGCTGTTAGCACAAACAAGCTAACTTTAACCTGAAGTTAGTGTGGTATTTGAATAGAGATGTCCTGAAAATTATTTTAGTTTGTTCCAACAAAGAGCAGGAAGGTTCCCACTAGGGGATATATATACATGCTGAAGATGGTAGTTTTGTCATAGTTCCTGGGATATGCAGTTCTCAGTAAAGCAGCTTAACACGTTGAAGACTGGTTGTTGCGTTGTTGAACTTCACTTGGAGATTTTCAGCACATTTTGTCTGTTAGGACACAACAGTTAGCAGCTCATTTGCGCCAGGTGTTACGCTTACTATGAAATTTTTCATAGCCCAGTTGTTGAGTAACTTTGTATGTATATGGTATATTAACACTTATAGTAACTTACTTCTGAAACAATATCAATCTGGTGATCCTTCAGGTGCCACTTAAACGTTGTGGTGTTCCCACCTAGTTTGTGGCCACATTTTCCGCTCTCTCTGTTTACAAAACATTTGGTTTTTCGGATGGATGATATTTAAAGCTCGTCCATAGATCCTTTTGTGATTTCCGACTACCATACCCCCACCCTCTTGAACATTGCCATCGTCCATAAATGAATTATTTAACTTATGGTGGTGATGGGTGTGACCAAACAAGGATAGGATGGAGCTGCATTGCTGATACTTTTTAGCTTTCCACTGACAGATTACATAGGCAGAAATGTCATGCATCTAGTCTCATCTCGTCAAGTTTTGATGTGAGGTAGAAGAAGCTGTCCTGGTGGACGAGGACTGCCCTGTGCCCGCTTCCCTTGCTCCCTGGCCACACATCTCTGAACTCTGAACTCTGCCCCCATAAAATCTGAAATATACAATCACACATACACAGTATATAAGCTTTGTAAATTTAATTCTAAACTTGCACTACTGCTATGCCATTTGCATTGCTGTTCATACTGCATCTGAATTTTGACACTATGTTGCTGCTGCGGCAACTTGTTTTTTATTTTTAGATACATATTTTTGTTCAGCTTAGTTTTATATGCTCCTATCTATATATATTTCTAGACTTGTAGTTTAATAGATTATTAAAACATTGCAACTTAAATGATTATTCTCTGCATCAATGGTCTGAGAGCAATGTAGTTTTGAGCTTCTGTATGTCCTGTACATATTTTAGAATTGGCTATAAAGCTCACTTTGACTTTGTTTTTTTCCCACTTTAATAGCTAAAATTACAAACAGGCACATGACATAGGCTGTACATGAAAGGAGAGTTACCCTTTTGACCGCAGACATTTTGTTTTGTGTGTTCCTGCTGTTAAAATGTGTCACCAAGTAAACACTATGGTAAGATCCACAAAGCGCTCTATGGCCTTTGGACAGATTATTGTCAGCTTCCAAGTCTGGTAAGAGAGTTTAAAAGGTCCTACAAGAATAGTCTACAAGTGGAGGACATTCAGAGCAACTGCCAACATGCCCAGGTCTGTCTGCTTAAGCAAGTTCAAGCTAAAAGCAGACAGCAAGATGCTGAAAGAAATCTGATGTAAAAGTGCATGCCTGTACAATTGGAAATAAACTCCTGGATATATATAGTGCTTAGCGCCACATTCACCCAATAAAAGATGCGCACAAACTCTTGCACTTATATGCACAGATAGGCAACATGTGTTTAAATGCCTTACCCATATACAGTATACACATGTATATACTTGGCTGCCAGCGGCAGTAGCAACATCAGTACGGGATGTCAGAGCTGGTGATGGACCCAGTGCAAAATGAACAAAGATAGAGAGGAATTGTGATGTCTTCACTTAAGTTATAATGGAAGTGTTTTGTGTTTAAAAGAACAAAAACAAAGCAAATCTTTATTTATTTATTTATTTATTTATTATTATTATTATTATTTATTTTTGTTATTCATTATTATTTTTAATAGCAAATCTTATTTGTATATCCTCTCCTTACCTTCATGTCAAGCAGATGGGTCACCCACAGAAAATGTGTTATTTTCTCTATTATGTAGGTTTAATTAATATTTAACAAATGCAATGCTTACAATTCTTCATTGCTATAGTTAGGTTTAAGGAACTATTATGCTAAAACACACTGTTTTTTATTCATTTATCTTTCCACATGGAAATGTGGAAGATGCAAATTGTCGGTTCAAATAAATTCCTTTTTTATTCAGATGGTTCTCTGTTTTTTACTAACTGTTGCTTATTCATTTCTTAAAACAGTTAAAGTTAAATTATATTATTTTTGTATTATTTTCCAGTCAGTTTTTAGTAAATTATTATAATCTGCACATCTGACACAACAGAGAAATATTATATGTAATATTATTTGCTTGCACAGATTACAAGATGACCAAAGACACATACATTTCAGTTGGAAAACTGAATTACAATAAAAACAAAAGTGGAGAGGCAACAAATTCAGCTATTTTTTATTGGGATCATTTTACTCATTATTTTATAAATTTACTGGATGTATTGTTTGTTTTGGTTAACAGCTTCCCCCAATGAACCGCCTGAGAACCCAAAGACGAACCTCCCCACAGGGCCACCCCCAACCAGGAACCCAGACATTTAACACATGCCCCCAAACACAAAATGCTATGAATCCCCTTCCCAGAGGGGCAAATCCAAACAAGAGAGGTCCAATGAAAACACATCCACACAGTGCAAGCACCGCACACAGACTCCGTTCCAAGCACTCCTCGCCGCATCCTGCTCCTCACCACACAGCAGGCTGGAACGGCAAGGCCCTGCGCGACACCATCGCACGCAAGCACAACAGAACAGACACCACCAAGCCCCATTCCCACATCAGACCCCAACCCCACACCAAGACAGGATCAACTTACAAGCCAAGTAGTCCCCAGCAAATGAAACGGCACACACTCGGGGGCCAACGGCCCCCACCATGCCTGCTCAAATGTGGTGTTGATCCATTTTGTTGTAGACTCCATTTTAAAAAATGGACTGGCGGCACAGCCAGCCCCCCGCTCCCCATATCCCCCGCCGAAAAGCAGCCGGCACCAGCATGCCACCCGCTCCCACCCAGAACCCTCAAACTCTGCTTGCACCTTAACATTTAGAGGTGAAGCTTATTAAATAGATCCCTCTCTGGGTGCCATTTTGTGTGCCCACAACCAAGGCCCTACATGTCCGTGTCATGAAAATGTGAGGACATGTAGGACAAGCAAGAATGTCTAAGTTGTAACATAAAATTGAGACTGCGGAGAAGGAAAACCCTCCCTGCACCTCAATGGCACACCCGCATTCTAACACCCCACATGAGTGGTAGTGTGAAGGAGCATGCAGAGGGAGGTGTCCAGGGATGGGGAGAGAAGGACTGTGGGGCAAAATGCACTTCCAGGGAGCCAGCTCCCTAGCTCACCCCAACAGGCACCCTGTTCAGAAAGATCCACCAAAGGAGGGAGGCATCAGCACATCCACCTCAGGGGAAATGGCAGCACCACTTAGCCCCACGAAGCCCAAGGCTAGGGACGGGCATCGAGCCCCGAGAACTGACCGGAACCGGGACCAACACCCATACTCTTGGGACTGCTCAGACCCGCAAACCCCAATCCCCAGCCCCAGCTAGCCCATCAAAGAAGGCGACAAAACCCAACGAAGAATAACCAGCCCCAGCCCAAAAAAAGAGCCAACCAGCCTGCCCAGTGCAACAACAGCAACAAGAATAACCACGTTAATGAGGGCGCACGACCAACACAGAATGCCCAACAAGCCACACCCAACCCAAAATTGCAGACCAGCCGAAATGCAAACTCCCGGCCAGCATAACGTAAGTACAGGCACTCCTCCATAGACAAACCAACCGAAACCAGCAGCGCCAGCCGGGCAGCTGAGCAGCCCCTGCAATGCGCCACCTCGCTCACCACCGTGGCCAAGGGAAAGACGCCAGCTCAGAAAACCAAGAGTGCCACAGAAAGGTCACAGCGCACATTGCGAAATGGCTGCACCCCCTCTCAGACCCGGAACCACCAACATCCAGACCCGCCAAGCAATAACGATAAAGCCAAGTGGAGCATCAGCTCCCCTCAAGCCAACGCCACAGCAACAGTGACAACACAAATCCTTCTACATGTCCGTAGGGAAACTGTGAAAACCATCAACCTCAAGTACACACCACCCACCGAGAACCACCCAGCAGACAACCCAACCCCACCCCAGTACAAGACCGAGAGCCCAGCAATGCCTGCTCAACCACACTTACACTCGACGGCCAGAGCAGCACCACACAGAACCATCATTACAGCACACAATACAATGGAGGACAGGACACAGCAAAAAAGCACCCAAGAGAAATCTGCGCCCAAAGCCCACACCACACAAATGTGTCCCCACCACTCTCCCAAAAATTAATCCCACCCACGAAAGTGCCCTCCTGCGAAAAGAAGACCCACAACAACCAAGAACACATGCCTAACACCCATACACTAGTCAGATACAACCCTGCAAGAAAACCCATACTGAAGCCAACAAAAAGCCCACAAAGCCAAAACCAACCGAGAATCCAAGAAAACTTCACCCCGAAAACAACTTGGGTCAGACCCCTCTGAACCCTCCTCCAAACAGAACTGGAATCGAGAATCATCTGGAACCGCAACTACCGCAAGGAACCAGAATCCGAACCAAAACCACCAAAACCTAAACGATGCCCAAACCCAGCCACCTCAAATCACAACCTGGTCCGTCTCCAGGCTGTGTATAAATCCCTTGTATGTAGAGAACTACCTGTGAAAAGTACAGTGAGGAGATGGAATGAGGAGGCTCAAGAAGCTCTCAGGGACTGTTTCAGCTTCAGTGTGTGGGAAGCGCTCTCTACTTTTAATGGGGAGGACATTGACAGCATCACAGACTGCATTAACTTCTGTGTGGACAACACTGTGCCCCTCATGAAGACCCTCCAGAGGTTGGTCCTCAACCATCTTTACACAGGACTTTGAGGACTGCTGCCAGTGGAACTACATCCCGATCAATGTGGGGAAAACTCTGTGGTGGCATCATTCATCCTTTGTGTTTATTTATTATCTACAGCTGAGAGGAACTGATTAGATAAACTCATCAGGAAGTCCAGCTCTAGCAAAAATTACATCACTCTTGGATAATGTCTTCGACCCCATGCATGAAGCTGGTGTGGAAATGGAGAGCTCCTTCAGTAACAAATTGCTGCATCCTTGATGCACAAAGCATTATCGCTGGTCTTTCCTCCTAGCAGCTTTAAGACTTTATAACCATAAGTGTTCCAAACAAATTCAAAGTCAGTAAATGTTTACATCCCTGCTGTTATTTCCACAGGTTTTTCTTCCATTTCTTATTGTCTGTTGTTGTTTTTTTTATGCACAAATACACATGCAGATTCCGTACATGTTTTTAATTATCCTACTTAGCTGCATATTTCTTTGAAGTATGCCATATGTATAGTATAGTATTTTATTTTACGTTGTAAATTTGCTCCTGCTGTACGGTCTCTGATTCTTATTTTTTTTGTTTTTACCTTTGTGTGACTCTGCATGTTTCCATTTCTCTGTCACTTTTATGCTGATATACCTGAATTTTTCCATCATATAATTGTGAAGTTCACTTCCACTTGCTGGTTGTTCTGGCAAAACAAAAAACACCATTTAAAATTATTTAAGAATCTCAAAGTATGATTACTCTGGTTAAATTACAGGTTTGGTCAAATTACTTGTTTACGTCTCAAAGTTAAAAGATTCTTTTACAAAGTGTTCTTAGAGTGGGACCCAAGTGCAGACAGGCAGGCAGCTGCAGAAGATGGTGAGTGGAGAAGATTTAATAAATAAAAACCAAAATACTTACAGGCAGGTATGAGGACAATGAACATGGAATTGGGTCAAAAACACAGGCATGAACATGAGTAGATTTGGCGAGAATAGAGCAGACAGGGTTAGCGAAACTAGCGAAACATAACAGAGGAGTATATATATTGCATGGCACAGATGAAACAGGGATGGTGATTGGCATGGTGCAAGTGGACTACACTACAGAGTGAAGCTGATTACAAGCTGACTGTGGCAGGGACTGGTAACAAGAACATGACTGAGCTAAACACAGATGCAAAAAAACAATCTAACCAAAGGAAGCTCTTACAGACGTAACAGAACATAAACTAAAATGCAATATGAACAGAATACAAGAACTATTAAGGAACAAAACACAAAGAATGAACCAAAGCACCACCTGGAAAACATAATCATGATCAGAGCAAAAGCCCAAAACAAAACTCAAACACCTTCAAATCATGATTTTTTTTTTTTTTTTTGGTTAGAACTTTTTACTGAACTCAGGAATTGCATACCTTGACTTTGGACTCAACTTGGAACTTTCATCCCTTTAATTTGGGCTTGACTTCAGATTTGAAAAGACTGGAGACTTACCTGTGACTCGCAATACAATGACTTGGTCCCACTTCTTTGGGGAGTTAAAAATACTCCCCAAAGAAGAACTCCACAATTCAACTGGATTTGCTTTGTCAGACACTTCAGAAGACTCAAGTGGAGGCCTCAACAATCTCCTGGATCAAAGACTACCTGACAAACAGACCACAGTTTGTGAGACTGAAGGGTTGTGTGTCTAACCAGGTAGTCAGCAGCACAGGAGCACCACAGGGGACTGTACTCTCACCATTCCTCTTCACTCTGTACACCTCAGACTTCCAGTACAAGACAGACTCCTGTCACCTGCAGAAATACGCGGATGATTTTGCAGTTGTGGGGTGGATCAGAGATGGAGAAGAAGCTGAGTACAGGGAGCTGGTGGACCGCTTTGTGGCATGGTGTGGAAACAATCATCTAATCTTGAATGGAGGTGGTGGAGGAGTATAAATACCTCGTTGTTCACCTGGACAACAGACTGGAGAGAAGATGCAACTGTAAAGCCTTCTACAAGAAGGGACAGAGCAGACTGTACTTCTTGAGAACGCTTAGGTCCTTCAGTGTTTGCAGCAAGACGCTGCATATCTTCTATAAGTCTTTTGTGAAGAGTGTGGTCTCTTCTGCCATCATCTGCTGGGGTAGCAGCATCAGTCAGGGACTTAAAAAAGCTCAACAAGCTAAAAAAAGGCCAGCTCTGTTCTGGGGACTGCTCCTCTGGAACCTCTGGAAGTCATTGTGCAGAGAAGGATGCTTCATAAAATGAAGATCATTATGGAGAACCCTGAGCATCCTTTTCATGAGACTGTTGTACAACAACAGAGTGTCTTCAGTCAGAGGCTTCTTCAGATCTGCTGTAAGACGGAGCGCTACAGGAGATCCTTCCTGCCCACAGCCATTAGCATCTACAACGGCTCTTTGAGAAAACCTGTATAATGTGAGCTACAACAACATTTAATTTCCCTTTGGGATGAATAAAGTATTTTTGAATTGAATTGAATTGAATAAACTTGAGGATGTGACCAATTTCTTTAAATCACTGTCATTAGTCTTTTTTGACTGACCAAACAGGTATCCTAGTATGATCCAAATGTTCTTTAAATATTGTGGATCATGCAGAACAAGACACTAAAGTTCTTTTATTTTTCAAATAATTGAAATACACTGTTGTTTATCGTCCATGCATTTGATTCATTTTGATTCCAAAAACAATAATAAACATTCCCAGGTGAATCCTCTTTTTCTTCTGCTACTTACATTCTACCTTATTGCTTAACTTGTGCGGGTGATAATACAGCCCTTAGAAGATTTTCTGTGAATGTCAGTACTGTAATGTGAAAGACCACCTCTGCTGCTTCCACGCAATTTAAGAAGAGAAGGAGTTTTGGTTTTTGTCCTTGTTTTTTTCATGTGTCGTGATAGGGCATTTCAGGCATACCATGTAGAGAAGCTGGTTGCCTCCATGTGCCAGGTCAGTTTTGCTCTACGAAAAGTACACCTGGAGATAAGATTATAATTGCATAATTAAATCAAGTCTGCATGCAGCATCAAAGTAGGCAGGCTACATCGATGTAATTAGTAACCTGTGTTTGTATGTCCTTCAACAATGGGCTGTTTGTGTGTTGGTTCAAGGTACAGTGAAAGTAAGCGTGTTTGTGTTGTAACGGGCCAAGAAAATCAAGAGCCAGGGATGTCCACCACAGCCCAGCTTAGTCTCCAGGACCCACAGTCGCTTCAACACATCCATGAGAGCCATAGCCCACCATGGCCCGAGCACCCACACGGACAACACAGGGGGATAGGGGGCAAGTCCATCATCATCAGGGGCCCCTGAGGCAACCCCCACACCTCCAGTCCCTGCCAAACCAGCACAAGTGAAGAAGACCATGCTACCAAACAGGCAGGGTGAGAGGCAGACTGAGAATGTGTACTCTAGGCATGTTGACAGGTCTTCACATACGTTTAGCTAAAGACCATAGACAGGCGCACAGTGCCAAAGGGGCACTGTAGGTAGTCATTGGGTTAATCTCCCATGCAGTTTGGACATGTGTTAGTAAGTGAAAATCTATTTGGAACATCCTTTGTCTTGTGTAGTGAATTCTATGAAGGATTTTGTATTGTATGAGCTGAAGATTGGCATTTGGGTCATTGCCTCTTCATCATCATCTACAGGAAAATCTCAGTTGTTAAATGCTGGTTTTTAAACCGTATCATACATGTACACAACATCGTTAAATCCACAGTGTCACAGACATGTCATGAAAAAGACCCAGGTGGAGTTATTAGCAGTTTTGGAACATCCTTCATCTAACCCTTGCATGACTACTTCAGTGAAAGTGCTATTATGATTTGTCCACAAATGTTTGTTAATGATCTGAATTGAACATTGATAAGTGAGGCGAAAGCAAGGGGTAAACATCTGTGACTGCTACTTCATCATAAAAGCGTGTGCATCAGTCCTTACCAGGCACAGCTGCTACCTGCTACAGTGAGACAAGTCAGAGTGACCAAGCTCTGTTTCTGTTGTTCATTCACTCACTTACTCACTCACTCGCTCACTCACTCACTCACTCACTCACTCACTCACTCACTCACTCACTCACTCACTCACTCACTCACTCACTCACTCACTCACGGTCACTGCTTACAGGTCCATCTTTCTCTTCTGTTTATCCAAGATCAGGCTATGGAGGTAGCAGTTCCAGGAGGAAAACTGAGACTTCCCTTTTTCCACCAACACCCCCAAGCTTCTTGAGGGGGATCCCAATGTTCCATGACCAGAAACAAGATCTAGCTTCTCCACCGTGTTCTCAAAGTGTCCTGTAAAACCTACTTTAAAATCACGCATAGAACATCAAACGCAAATTGGTTAAAAAAAAAAAGTTGTTTACGCAAGGAAAGTAATATACTTAATTGATTCTTCAGTTTTATTCAGTCCTGTTCTTAACATTAACCTGGTGACAGAAGGTGGAATAACACTCATACAACAAGAAGAGACCTCTAGTAGAACCAGGCTCACAATGGGCAGCCGACCATCTTAAACAGCAACGGGATAAGTGAACAGGAAAGAGACACATACAAACTCTGAAATACTGGGCCAAATGTACAATCTATGAGAGAGAAGACCAGAACACAAAGCAAAGTTAATGGTAACAAAAACTGCAAGAACATCTATAAACAGTAGAGCGGAGAGACAGCAGAATAAAGAAAGGTGGTCCGTATGTCCTCCAGGAGGTAATAGCAGCAAAACCATAGGAGCAGTTAAAAAGACCTACATCTCCTCTTTATTAGCTGTAATACAGCCTGGGGAGCACTGTGATTACATCAGACCTGGCTGATGATCAGTACAGCTGCTTCATAAGGACAACACTTAGAGAAGCAGCATAGGAGTCTGCACATTTACACTTATGCATACTCTTGGCAGATTTAGGCTTAAAGTAATCCTTTAATTTGACCAACATATTCCTTCTAACTTGAAGTAGTGTTAACATTTAGGAGTGGCCCCACCAGAGTCCAAACTTGAATTCAATAGAGAATCTGTGGAAAGAGCTAAAGATTAGGCTGGTGGCCTTGCAACCTTAAAGTCTTTGAGCTTATCACCAAAGAGTAATCATCAAAATACCAGAGGAAATGTGCAAAAAGCTGTTGAGCAATTATAAGAAGTGTTCGACTGTTTGAGATGTTTCCATTCATTATTGAGAAGGATATAAGTATTTTTTTGACTTACCATTTTTTAAAATGTAAGAAAACCAGAAAAAAAATTTTTTCCAAGTTGTATACTCTGTTTACATTGTTTTATTTACCTTTGAAAGGTGCCATTGTTATTTCTTAAAAAAAAACTTCTCCGTTAAATAAGATAATTTAAAATCTAAATCAGCCAGGTATATAAATAATTTTGGGTTTGACCAGTTTAATATCTTTTTAAACCTGTTGTTAGGACATGCTGGACTAAAACAAATGGGTATTTCAAAGGGGAAGAAGAATCACTGAAAGGTTGAATGGATTGTAATGCAATGGATTGGATGCAAAAAAAAGCAAATTCATTCATTTTGTTCAAGAAACGTGAAACTTTAGGCAGAGAATTATTAACTTCACAGTTTTTGATGTTTTTTGATTAATTTGGATTTACTCACTTTAAGTCATGGTTGAGCAGACACTGTCTCTATGTTTTCTACTGGCTTGAGGGATATAAGATTTTCCACTTTAAGAGTGGTTTGGTCTGCCATAGGTCACTTGCAGAAGGGCAGGCAGTACTAGTCTACAGTACTCTTCTAAAGGTTCAACCTTTTGGATATAGAATTGGGTAATGTTCATAAAGGACGTTAACTAATTGGTGCTAAACACAGAGACCACTGGATGGAGGAAAACTGAAATCCAAACACAGCCAAGCTTATGATGTAAACTAAAATATTTATTGCAGCCGAATCTCAAGGTTGATCAGGCCTCTCCTCTGACCCAGCCAAGCAAACCTTTCTTTATGGATCCTCTGTCTTACTGAATTTCCATGGACTCTGCTGTCTCCTCAGCAGCATGCGCTTCCAGGGTAGAAAACGTCGCAGATTTGATCAACCTATCAAAAGTGAATTCGGGGTAAGGTTATACAGTCAATGAAACAAATAATTTTCCCTAAAACACCTCAAACTGAAATAGACCAGGAATATCACCAATCTATTACTTTAAAATAACAACTTGTGACTTGAGGCTATTTGCACCTTAATATTTTTCTAAAACATGTGAACATTCTACTGAATAAGACACATGCATTCAAGGTTTGACACTATAGGCAGGCAGGTAGGCAGGCAGACAAATCTGAGGATATGTGTGTGTGTGTGTGTGTGTGTGTGTGTGTGTGTGTGTGTGTGTGTGTGTGTGTGTGTGTGTGTGTGTGTGTGTGTGTGGGACATACAGTAAATCAATGCTCAGCTGTGACCACCTGACATTACAATGCAAATAAACAGATGTGCGTATTTACAGCTGCTGTAGACACTTCTGAGGACCTCTTGGTCTACTATTTCTATCACGGGTTCTCTGGACTGTTGGTGGTCAGCTGAATCAAAAATGTTTGGAGTTTACTATTGCAACATTTGTCTTTCCATACATGCAACCACAAACATGTAGGCATATACTCAAGTTTCAGTCTTATTGAGCAAATAAAACAACGAGGTACATTTCTTTCGCATTACAGTTGCATTTTCCAGCACCAGGGATAATGGCACATGTAATGGTGTCTCTGGGGAGACTGGGAGAGCTGCGTGGTGATACAGATGCTGACATCAGGTGGCTATAGCAGTAATTTTCATGATTGGACTCGCAGGGGAATACAGAGGGTGCTCTTTGTTAGAACAGTTTACACCTGGGGAAATGAAGCAGTAACGCTTTCGTTCTAACCCTGTGCTTTATCATTAAATTTAAACACTCATACATGGACATATGAGCTTAAAAACTGGTTTAAAAAGCTACCTCAAACATACAATAACAAAACTAGTTTTAAAAAGGAAAATACACAAACAAAATTAGCAATACATTCACACAGACAGCGGTTTTCTGTAAGAAAGCTCCCACATACCTATTTAGATGGTTCATAATCAAAGTACAGTCTCTGTTGTCCTGCCCTACATCCTTCCATAGTGTAATCCTGTGCAGTGGTCCCAAGTGAAGGTCCTGGCATTGAATCTTATTATAGACATCACATTGTCCAATTATCACTGCTAACCATATCCCCTGAGCTTAAGACACAGGAGGGCCACTGACCCCAGGGGAGGGCAAATAACTCTGTATGCTCTACATACCTTTTACAGTGCTGCTACACCTTCAGGTTACCATGACGATGTGGGTGACATCAATAAGGGGAAAATAAAAACTTACATTTTCACCTTTCCCAGTTTTTTGTGATCCAAGTGTGACGTGGAATACAAATTTTCTTGGACTTTGTATGTTTTTAAAAAAATATTTGCTCCAAAATTTAAAGAAGCATCAATTGGATTCAGCCCATTTTCATTGGATCTACTCTGATCATTATAAAAATCTTTTTTTTTTCCATGTTCATTGCATGAATCAAAACTAAGAATTAAAACTAAGAATTTTTAGTCTATAAACACATTAGCAAACTCCATCTTCTGTTCCTATTTCTGAGTTTAATAAAAAAAATTAGATAAAGCCTAGGAATATGTGTTTTGGTTAGTAATTTCAGATAATCTTGTGAAATCTATACCACCAGTGCAACCACTTTCAAAAAACCTGCAGCACAAGTTTTTTCTTAAAGGGGTATTACCCTTTATTTAAAAAAAATCACAGTTGGTCAAAATCAGAACAAGAAGGTCAGAATGTGACATTGGCCTCGAAACACCTGAATAGTGCGTTTAAAGAACAGAGATTTTCTATAGTATAAAAACTAGTTATAATCATTAGAATTTATGATGAGTTGGGAGCTCATTCATTGGAGCCCTTCTTGTTTTGTCTTCTTCTTTTGTCACTCTAGTTCCTTATAGTTACTGATGGTTGTTAATAATTGATATATATACACTGCGCCCCACTGCGCCACGCACTTTGCTGCCAGTCAAGACAGGGTTAAACCTATTCATTAATTTTTTTTCTATCAAAACATGCAATAAAATAATCTGGTCATAAAGCAAAAGAAAAATAAATGATGCCTTCTGACTCAGAAGTGCCAACAATTAATTTAATGTCTGCTTTAACAGCTACCATATTTGTTTCTCCTCTGACCAGTCTCCACAGCTTCAGAACATCCTTTATCAATGTCAGTCCTTTACCAGGTTGGGAAAAATTATGTTCTACTGCCATCTTCTGGAAGGTAGCTATACACAGAAAGCCTAAACTTAAAATCCTTTACAACATTCACTCTGACAGATCCTTCATCCATTCCATCCAGGAGATCCCTGAACCAGGTTCTGAATTTTAGGCAGCTGGGTGAAGCCAATTTAGTACGTTATTTCATAGCAATCAATGATTTTTAGCACAGGGTTAATGTATTGTAATGAACTTGTAATGAACTTTATGGTTCCTCAATCAAAGACTGGTGTCTCTTGGCTCAAAGAAACATCATTACAATTTTTATTAGCATTCTTTCATGTATTATTATTGTAAAGTTGGGAGCAGAGATGGCGAGTTAGAATTCAGGCTTATCTTAGACCTTGGGACTCGAGTCTTGAGAACCGTTTTTTATCCATGTAATCAGGGTAAAATTAAAACATAAAGAAGGGACAGAGCGCAGCCCTGAGGTACAAATTGTTTCATGAGACAGTTTGTTTGATGTACAGTATCTGTGGACTGTAGGTTAATTGAATGAAATGTTCTGAAAATGCAGATAATTTGTATATTACAATATTACAGTTTTTCTTTTTCAAATGATACCCAATGTCTGAGCTACCGCACCCTGTTGGTGGTCAGACGCCTCGGAGCTCCTCCGGTCCTTGGTCCCCAGAAGCAATCACACACTATCTAAAGACTCTTAAAATGAACGAATCTCAAACAGTTTCTAACTTTTAGCTCCTTTAATGTAAATTAGGGCAGAGGAATGATTACAGAGATCAGCGCTGAGGCTCCCGTCTCATATAGGGAACACCGACATTAGAGAAGAAACAAGTGAAAAACAAAACTTGGTGCGCTCCAAAACGTTCATTAGTTGTCCGAACACAACTATGAATCAAAACCCAAAACAAATAATGAGCTCACAGAAACTAAAACATACCATTCGATTCATGAACCTTTCACTCATGTGGCCCACATCATTCATCATTCATACCTTGGGCCTTCATTCATTCCTGTCACACTCTTCTCAACCACACGTT